>JAEUWN010000812.1:0-13236 GCA_018524465.1 Podaxis pistillaris | reverse complement strand
GTTTGCTTGTAGCGGTATAGAAATACAGAATACAACAACAACAACAACAACAACGCGATCACGCTCATGTTATTGCTTAGTCATCAGTCTATTCTTAGCCATCACCGCGTGTAGGTGCGCAGGAACACAAGCACTTAAACATTCAACACTCACAACATATCCAACCTATTTCTTATACCATGAACTCCCATTTTAACAACGCTCACGATTTTGTCTTGAACAATCCCACTATGTGTAATGTCACAATGTCCATACATCATATGGATGACGATGGTGCGCAACTTTATCGGCTTGCTCTGTCCTCTGCCCACTTTCCTGTATCAGTCCTCAGGCTCATAGCCCAATATGTCATTGAAGGGGCGGAGTTTGACTCATCTGATCGTGACCCTCCTCCTCGATGTCACCCAGGAACAAGAGAAACCCTCCTGAACCTCATTTTCGTCTGGCGTCACAACGAGAATCGCCCTAAACGCCTCCTGTGGCTCAAAGGCTGTGCTGGCGTCGGCAAAACCGCGATTATTCAAACCCTTGCCGAAGCCGAAGCCGAAGGCGCAGGCAACTTGGGGGCAACATTCTTCTTCTCTCCCAGAAATCAACGTTACGCCTTCAATGGTGTCCTCGCAACAATCGCATACCAACTCGCGGTCAAGGATTCCAACTACCGAGACTATGTCGCCGAACGTATAACCGCCGATCCCCGCCTCTTCAGGAAATCAATGTCTGCGCAGTTTGAGCTGTTTATTACGCAGCCTTTTGGTCGATTGATGCTCTGGGAAGGTCCAGACGCCTATTCAATCTACCTCGACGGCCTCGACGAGTGGCATGGTGAAGGGGCTCAATGCCAGCTCATTGTGCTCATCAGTTCATTCACGCTCCAGTACCCTCAAGCACCCCTCATCTGGATCATCGCCAGCCGTCCCGAAGTCCACCTCCGAGCCCTCTTCGCACGAGACGACATTACTCCCAGTTATTGGACCATAACGATCCCGACAAACCGGCGTGGGACACGTCAAGGTGTTGAGAGCGCTCTCCGCATCGAGCGCACTAACGATAGTACCCACGGCGAAGCTTCGTGCCTTCAATGTGACGGGATTGGACACTGGGCTATGGATTGCCCCAACTTCAGGTGTCGGGGATGTCAACGCACCGCCCCGGGTCACTATGCCTATGACTGCAACCAGTATCAATGCCCCCACTGTCGTGTTTTCCGACCCGGCCACAGAGCATTATATTGCGAACAGAACCCACGAAACAACCCACCATTCTGAAACCAACAAGTTTATTCTCTTTGGTGGCAACATTTCCTCGTTCCCAGAGCTCTACTTTCACCGAATCGCCACTCCCGTAACTTCGACGAAGCAAGACGAAAGATCGAACGACGCCTCTACATCGAGCTCGCAAAAGACAAAGCTGAACATTCCAGTCTTGACTCACCAGCATGCAATGGAAAATTAGAGCATATACTGCATCAGGGCTTCTGTACTCACTGTTACTCGTTTTACCAGCATAGGATCCACGGCCGAATCCGACTTCAACGACTAGCTAACATTCGTTCGCGCTGCCGCCCAAGAGGCAAACGTTCGTACGCAAACTCGAAGAAAGACGATACTCGCGGCACCGCTCGATCTAACTTGCCGCTACATCATACCCAACGTTCTTCCCGCCGCCGTCCGTCGGCACTATCATTGACAACAACCAGCCGGACTGGTATGAAGCTCACGTACCTTTTAACAACTGTGAATTAGATTTACCGCACCACTGGACCTAATTGTCGACGTGAAATTCTTGAACAAGTCGATACTCTGACGAAGTACATCGTAACACAGGGCAACAGAACGAACGAACGAACGAATATATCAAGGAGAGTGTAGAGGCTCTTTGCTCCTGAACCGCCATGTGTGCGGTCAAGACGCCTCCCCAGGGCGGCAAAACGGTCCAGCCTCGTCCCTAAAGCGAACATGGGACAGGATAGACAACGTCAATGCTATCTACAGAGCACGAGGCCTCCATTACAAATACCAATGGGCTTAGTGTCAGAACACATGGAAACCTTCATGCCCACCCAAGACGCCTTGTGGGCCCGGCACCCCTTAAACGCAAGGCAATGAACTCTCAACACCCCGAAACATACTCCCCTTTTGCGGAAGACCCAACAAAGAAGGGAACGACACATCCCAGTCAACGACTCAACAAAACAAGTGCGCCCACAGACCAAGCAGCTCCAAGAAAATCAATGGGCCAAGACGCCGAGAATAGAAGCAGAGAAAATCGGGCACCACCCAACGGATCAAGCCAGGGAACTGCACCTGGAGTAGAGGCCTCCATCCACTCCCCCACCCTCAGCGTTTCAAAGACGGACATGGCCGCCTCCCCCCCGCCAAAGAGCGAATGGGCGAAGACCCCAAGGCTGGCATTTTGTTCGACCCAGTCTCGCGCAGAGCCATCCGAAATCACAATCATTACGTCCAAACGCCTCATCTACACCGCCCTACCCACCGAAGAGTTTCCACTTCTCAACAGCCAACCTGGTTACACAGGACCTAGCACCTCACATTACCCAATACGTCGAAACCCCCCAAGACCGTTATGCTATCTGGATCAGACCCTAGGCTACGCGCCACACACAGATGATCTCCAAAACGCCTGTCAGCGCGTTACCGAAACTCTCAAGAAATTCCCCGAACGACCCTGTTCAACCTAATCCAGCCCACAACCGAAGACGGGAACCGCGCCGACCCCGATAGAAACCCCCCGGTACTGCGTCGTTACCGGTCTGACCAAGGAAGATCTCAACCTTACCACCGAAACCAAGGTTGTTGCCTCCCAAACCGCTACGCTCTTCATAATTCCCCTATCCCAACCCACCCCTCCATACGTCATGAACCTAAAAGGTGTAACCTTTGTCACGAAGCTACAAGACAGTGGGGCGGAAACTACAAGAGCGGCAGTCATTGACACCCTCGAAAAGAATAAAGGCACACTCAGAAGTATCCTCGCCAAGAACATCAAAGACCCATGCGCAAATTCTCAACTCACCCTCTTTATCAACAACACCACCGCCATATCAGTTCGACTAGAAGACGCCAAACGTTACTGCGCAACCGCCTCTGACAACGCCTCCACCGACATATCCGCCTATCACCGCCTCATGTATCTCGTGGATCTAAACTACCTAACTCTGGGGTTCTGCATTGAGGGTTTCGGGTGCGTGCATGAACCGCAAATCTCGAGACCACCCGACCCTTAACTGCACCTTCTCCAAATTGTCTCCTGACTGACTCCTCGCGAAGGACGAAGATTTTCCCCGGACTTCGGAGACCGTCAAACGCGAGGGAGGTAGATGTAGGAGGGGAGCCTAATGGGTGGAAGAACTAGCCCGTTTTAATTTTTTTACACTGTATCGCTCTTCCCCACTCTCCTGCATCAATCCGCAGGGAACGAGGTTCTCCTGAACCCCATCAGCGCCGCAACGAGGATCGCCATAAACGTCTTTCATGGCTCAACGGCTGTGCTGTGTTGGTGCCAGCAAAACCATGGTCATCCTAACCCTCGCCAAGACAGAAGCAGAAGACACAAGGAGACTGGGACCTTTTTTCATTCCGTTAACCCATTTCGCGAGTATGATGGGACATGAGATCGTCTTGGGGGCTCGCTTGGCTTGAGGAAAGGCTTATCCGCAATTTCTGGTGCTGCCTCACTTTTCCTTCTTTGGCTAGCAAAGCTCAGAAAAGGAATACCAAAGTAGCCGCTACGGTACAAAGTATATCCAATCGAACGCCTCTAGGTATAAGAATGTCGTGTGATCCCTGTTAGGTTAGACGGCTGTGGCTTGAGGTCTACGAGCTATTAGACAATGAGGAAGTTCAATGCCGGCTCATCGAACTCATCAGCCCATTCACACTTCAGTATCCCCAGACATCTTTAGTCTGGATAACTGCAAGCCGGCCCGAAAACCACCTCCAAACCCTCTTCTCCCGGGACGATATCGTTCCTAGCTATCATGAAATCATTATCCCCATCAACTCGGACGAATCGTGTCGAGATGTCGAACGATACCTGTGCATCGAGCTCAAAAAGGTTAAAGATAAGCACCCTGATTTGATTCCACCGGGGTCCCAATGGCCTACGGGGAGCCAGTTCCTCGAAATCGCAACAGCTGCATCAGGACTATTCGTCTTCGTGTGTACCATCATACTCTCCATCGGCGCAGAATCTACTGCCCAATCCAACCCTATCACCGAACTGAAACTTGTCCTCGCTGTCATCCGCCAGGCGAAACTCACATCCAATATCGAAGAAAGTCCACTCACAACCATCGACCTCCTCTACCATCAAATCGTGTCCAATATCCCTCCCGCTACTCCGTCATGAAACAAATCCTAAGCTTTGCGATCTTCGATGCGTTTTATGTCTGGTCTAGTTGAAGGTGCTAATGTCTTGGGGTGGGATCAACATACGGTTTACAAGACGCTTGCAAAGTTGTACTCCGTTATCAATGTACCCAATACGGATTATCTGCAAAATTCGAAACGGTCTGGGGAGTACTGCATTGATATCGTGGAACTCCACACAGCAGTTTGGCGGTGCTTCTTCCGCATCATCTGCCAAGTCAACCAAGGCGATAAGAAAGGTAAGCATTTATTTACGTGTTAACGTTCCCGAAATTAAGCGTGGCTTATTGCACTCATTGGAGACTTTTTGAAAACCTGGACAAGTAGACTTTCGACAGACGAAATCCACTTCAGATAAGACGAAGGGCAAGAGGCCCCAGTCCTCATCTCCACTCACACGACTGAGGGCGACATCCATTTTCGAACTAACCACTTTGTCATTCCTGATGCTGCTGTGCTGAATTCTCTTCACGTCGCTGTCGTCACCCAATACAGTATACGTTCTGTCCTCCTCTGCAAGGCATTAATTCGAGAGTCATGAGTTAACATTTATTATGTGGTCATGAAGTGGCGACCTTGGCGCACAGTGGGGCCAGACAATCAGAGCATTAATTTAAATGAAATTCTCGTCTGTAGTGGTTCTCAATAAGTCTCTATTGTATTTATACATCCTGGATGCAGTTGTTCTCACTTGAAGCCACCCTAATTGGTAAGAGTTGTATGACACGTTCTACATGGTACAACGCCCAAGTTGGTCGCGCATGTTGCTCGTGACACATGACAAAGTCTGAATGTACTCCAAACAGCTTAGGATATCCGTCTCTATATCTGAGCAGTCAACCAGATCGCATTTGATAAACTGGAAAGGTATGTGTTAACAGTTATCTCGGATGATTTGGTAAATGTTTTGCTTTGGATAAGATGTTACGTGAGACTTTCTTCCCTATGATGACAGATTCTCTGAGGTAACGCTTCCGCCCCCACTGGAGATGTGTGATAGGTTATTCACGTACACAACTGGAGGCTCAATATCTGACTGTAGTCGCGTATTGAACTGAGTGATCAAAGACCTATATCTTACGAACTCGTCTGGTGGCGTCGACAGCTATCCATCAAATGCGACTTGATCGGCCTCTGGGGCCGACTTCCCGTACATTTGACTTCGCCTTATCCCACAATATGTATTGTCATTGACAACAAGTGTCCGTCCAGAGAGCAGGAACCTGGACTCAGCCTGTTCCTCGGGTTAGCCACTTCATTAATGTGCACTATTTTCATTATGAACTACCTGGCGTTATACGATGCACTGTCAGGGTGCCGGCGCAGCTGCGGCGCACAACTCACCCACTGCCGATTTTTATTGATTCCATTTCTGGCACCAATCAGCCTCAAAAGGCTCGTCAGTATTCTCGAGTTATTTGTGTATTTCTGTTCGACGCCCGGCACACGTTCATGTTCACATGTACTACAATTTATAGATTTCGGGTTAGATTTCGAGTTCATCAGCGCTGAAACACATAAAGAACGTCCCGAGCCCCAGTTCGGAATGTAGATTAATAAAACTTAAACACGCTCTGAAAGCGAAGAATGTACAATTTAATACCCACCGTCCACCAGCTCCCTCTCGTCAACAGGCATACAGTCCACCCAGCACAATGGCTTCCATATTTTCCCCTTCATTTGTTCGCAACTTCGCTATAAAGTCATCTGTTATCCCAGGGGCCTCCGACACTCCACTCCCGTCTCAGTCATACAGTGTCAGCAGTGTCTCTTCGTGGAGTATACACTTCTCTCTTTCTACCACCAAGTATCTACACTCCATGTCCCCTTTTTCGCATAACCCATCTCTACCCTTGTATGTAACTCCACTTGTCACACCCAAAAAATTAGGGCAACGCCTTAACCTTACCCGCGACAGGCCTTAGTCGTCCTAGTTATGCTAACCCCATCCTCTGCGAGCTTGGAACCCATTACATTGGCTTAGGCGTTATCTGGGCCAATATAGGGTGATATAAATCTCAGGGAGTTGGTCACCCATATCAACATCTCAAATTGATGAGAAAGTGGATCACGTTTCACCCATTTTGGAGCCAAAATTTTGATACAGGCCAAATTTCCAACGGAAATTTTTGAAAAATGTGTATTTTGTGCCTATTCCGCTAAGCTGGGCTCGTTCCCGGAATGTCGCAAAATTCTAACAAGACGATCCCAAGATATATAACTTGTCGAGTTTGATCGTCCGCGACTGTAGGTGAAAGTAAAGGAGCAGTGAAAAGGCGAGGAAAGCGAGTAGATGGTCAGAGGCCACTGTAAGATCAATGGACTAGAGGCAGTGGGAAGATAAGAGTCGACAATCATACTCGTGCTGGGAAATTGTCGAGTGAGGAGGAAGAGTTATTGCCAGAGGAACTGGGGACTTGTAAATATCGAAGTCATGGGTCATTTCGTGGGTTCTGATCGCAGTACTTCGCTCTGTGGCCGGGTTGAAAGACACCACAGTGGGGACATCGGTACCGACGGCAGTCATAGGCGTAGTGACCCGGAGCGGTGCGATTACAGCCTAGACACCTGAAGCTTGGGCAATCCAAAGCCCGGTGTCCGACGCCACCGCATTCAAGACATTGGTCTTCACTATGGGTGTCACTATTGTTGCGCCTGATACGAAGGTCCTGCTCGGCATCTTGACGTGCTTCGTGCGAGTTTGTAGGAATGGTGATCGGATAGCAACTAGAAGCGATGTCATCTCGTGCGAAGAGGGCTTGGAGGTGGCTATTGCGACGGCTGGCGATAATCCAGACAAGGGGCGCCTTCGGGTATTGAAGCGTAAATGAACTGATGAGCTCGACAAGCTGGCATTGAGCTGCTTCATCGTGACATTCGTCTAGGCCATCCAAATATATTGACCAGGAATCGGGTCCATTGCAAAGCATCTTTTCACCAAAAGGCTGCGTGATGAGCAGCTTAAATTGTGCGGACACGATTTTCTCAAAGAGGAGGGGGTCTTCGGCCACGCGTTCGGCAATGTAGGCTTGGTAGGTTGAGTCCTTGGCCGCAAGTCGGTATGCGATTGTTGCAAGGACGCCATTGAGGTCATCACGTCCGTCTCGGCGGGAGAAAAAGAACGTTGCGCCGAGTTTGCCTGCCCCTTCGGCTTCGGCTTCAGCGAGTGTTTGGATAATAGCAGATTTGCCAACACGAGCGGAACCGTTGAGCCATAGGAGGCGTTCGGTTCGGTTCTCATTGTGACGCCAGGCGAGGATGATATTCATGAGCTCCTGATTTGTTCCTGGAAGACATCGGGGAGGAGGATCGCGATCAGAGGAGTCGAACTCTGCGCCCTGAATAACATATGGGAGCATGAAGTGGAGGGCTAGTACGGGAATGTGAGCAGATTACGCTATGAACCGATCAGGTTGCATACTGTTGGGGACCGTATAATAATGGTTGTTGACATCGTATATTGTAGGGTTGTTGAAGACAAAATGGTGGGCATGGCTGAAGTGACCGCTCATGATACCAGGGGCTAAACCAGATAATTTGTCAGTGTCCGCTACGTCCCCGCGAATTAACATACTCGTGGGAAAGACGCCCTCATGGTAATGGCTAAGAATAGATTGCTGACAAAGCAGTGACACGGTTGGGACTGCATGCTCTTCCTCGAAAGCGCCTGAGGCACCCACCCTAACACGCACATGTTCACCTCACCTCCATCAACTACAAAAAAAACTCATGCCCTTACTTATACCGCTAACCTTTTACCCCAGGCTCGTGAAATCATATCCCACTCGGACTGTGCCCCAAACGTGTTGCTGACAGCAGTCAAACCGGGTGAGATGATGTCGCTTTTGTTTAGGTTTGTCCATGGAACTTCAGGCGGGCGGGATTGAGAAAGTTGAGAGGGGTTGCTGCTGGAATGAGGTTTAGTATTCGGCCTTTGGGGAGGATGCGAGGGAAGGGTTATTTTACATGGGAGTTTGTGGTAATATAGTAGGGTCAACTTTTTTTTCGCTTTGTTAACCCATTTTGCGAGTACTTATGGGCTATGAAGTCGTCTTGGGTTCGCTTGAAGAAATAGGTTTATCCGCAATGTCTGGTACCACCTTACTTTTCCTTCTTTGGCTAGGAAAGCTCATAGAAAGGTAATACCAAAGTAATCGCTATGGTACAAAGCATATATTCAATTGAACGCCCCTAGTTACAAGAACCAGGCGTAGTTCCCCGTAGGTTAGACGGCTGTGGCTTGGGGTCTGTGAGCTGTTAGAAAAAAAAACCAAGCGGATGCTGAGATTAGTTTGTTCCCCGAACGCAGAGAAAATCACTCACGTCGCGCAGGATCATCACGACTTGTTCGAGCTCGATTTTGTTTGGGACCTCCTCTGTCGGGTTCAGAAGGGTCGAATCACTCTCTGGGCTCGTTGGAGTCTCTGGTCTGTCATCTCGGATATCCAGCTTCCCGAAATGATCTTGGATGTCCCGAGATGTAGGTCGATCCCCCGGTGC
The DNA here is from genome assembly GCA_018524465.1 of Podaxis pistillaris. Classification (NCBI taxonomy): domain Eukaryota; kingdom Fungi; phylum Basidiomycota; class Agaricomycetes; order Agaricales; family Agaricaceae; genus Podaxis; species Podaxis pistillaris. The sequence goes on along the minus strand of JAEUWN010000812.1, from coordinate 4,345 downwards.
ATACCTCCAACAGCGCTCCATCAAAACCCATATCTGATCATCAATCTCATCCCAGTCGTCATGACCTGGTTCCGGCCGTTGAGGGATTTCTTTTTTGTGTAGAGCAATTATTACTGGAGGGTCCGAGTCATATTGGCAAAACGGAATCCTCCGGGATAGCACCTGCAAAATTGTCACTCGGTTAGCAGTGAAAGGGCAAGAAGGGTGCCCATACCTCGTAGCATAGACAACCAAATGACCAGATATCCCATGGCTTTGTCGGTCGCTTTGACTGCTCTTCGCCCAGCGATTCTGGGGCTGTCCAGTGCCTCGTGCCTCCAATAAGTGATGAGGTATGCTCGTGCCCCGCAGTGGCCGTTATGTGGGATATTCCAAAGTCCGCGATTAACGCCCGTCCTTTGTCTGAAATCAACACATTTTCCTGCAAAAGACTCCTTGAATAACGGCCTCATACAACATAAAGAATCTGTTCTGACCCCTTTAAGATCACTGTGGACGATGTTCAAATCATGCAGGTACGCCAGGCCATCGATGACGTCAGAGAGCTGAGGATCACTCAGCGTAACGATCACAAGTAATGCTAACGTAACATCGTCCTCACCAGAGGCATCCGCGACTTTTGTGGGAGTTTTCTTGCGTACTTGCGAAGTGTTCCATTGCTCATCCACGGAGAAACAAGGCAGACCTTTGATACCCCGCCGGCCAGGTATACTCCATAAAATGGCAAAATATTACGGTGTGACAAATGAGCCCAGAGCGTTAGTTCCTTGATATACGCCTGCAAACACACCTTCAATAGAGACGTAACGGTGTAAGATGGTGGGACCTACGCATAGAGTTTTGTTAGTTTTGTTATTATGACGACCGTGTTTGGGAATCTTGACGCAGACAAGCCGACCCTGGTGCTGTCCTCTGTGCACGTCCGCGAAGCCCCCTGCTGCTATAGGTTCAGGATCGTACTGTACGTCGTTCAGTGCATGGCACTGAGGGTAAACTCGGGCAGATGTCGCAAGTTTGCAAAGCATAACCAGAATGCGGTTGCCTTCACTGGTCGTGGGCAGGCTTTCTCCTTGACGTAGGATCTTGAACAATAATGTCTGAGAATCCGAGGCAAGCGGATAATTATGTGAGGACGCACTGTACTTAAGGAATCAGCCACGATTTGAGCATCCCTACGATCCATCCCAGATAACAATCTATCGACTTTCTGGGGAGGATTGCCTATGATCTTTGATATCGAAAGGCACAAGTCTTGCATGCCAGTGACACCTAGATCCGGCGATTTCTTTGGTGCCTCTTTCATCTGTCCCGGGTCATTCTCCTGCCTTTCCACAATGGTTTCAGTGATCCCCTGCAGCTGCTGCACAGCAGAGGCAGTAGCCAAGTTGATAGGTATCTGTCGGTGCAACGAGTGATTCACGGTTGTGAGACCTGGTCCACAAGGAAACTACCTACCGCTAAATTGCTTAGGGCGGACTCCATTACATTATTACAATCAATGGTAGCTCGGATGTCGTCCGGATCGAGCGTAAGCCGGTGCGATGAGGGGGTCAGTTTCAACTTCTGGGCAATTCGCTCTATCTTCTCCAGTTGCCTAGCGTATAGGTGAGAGCTGGCAGGTCCGCGCCGGGCCATGGGCCACGTACCTGCAAAGTGACTCCATCGCACCATTAACTGCCTTGGGATAATGCTCTTGCGTCAACCGGTCCCGGTCACAAATATCACCAATGAACCGGCTGACATTGACTATCAAGTCGACGAGGGAGCGGTCTACGTTACTTATTTCCTGCAATCACCTTTAGCAGCGATTTCTTTATAAACGGGCGTCCAACCCACCTTTAATATCTCCGCTATTCGTATTGCCACTCCGATGCCATTTACAAGGCCAGGTGCGGTGATATCAGTGACAGAAGAAAGGGCAAGCTTCAGTGCCCGAATCGCGCACGTAGGACCACTTGTGGATAGGCCAGCATCGGGTCCAACGGGAACATCGATTTGGGAATCCGCGTTAGGGATGTCGCGGGCAACGTTGTGCGGAAGTAAGGCTTCAGGTGGACTTGATTGAACCAGTTCCACGGCGATCATGGCAGTCCGCGGCGGAATATTACAGTCCCTGGATGGAGGTGGTTTGTCAGGGGGTTGAACTGAGTTCAGGTCGCTCCTGGGGGGAGATTGTTGTTCCTCAATCCCCTCCGATTCAACGCCAGCATTCGCCTTCGGAGGTTTTGTCTCCTCACAACTCCTGCTGTCGGCATTACCCAATCCCACAGGTGTTGCGGTTTTCTTCTTGGGTCGGGAGATCAGGCGTCCGACTACCTGGACACTGCGTCGAAACCAAGCAAACAGGGACCGGACCGCCGATGTTTCGTGCAAAAGTTTATCCTCTTCGACCATCTCCCTTTGAATTTGCAGAGGCTTTGGAGACATAGGCAATGCGCGAATGATATTCCATGCTGAAGACTTCTCATTTTGAAATCGCAGCGTCTGCGACCCTCCGTCAAGAAAACACTTCCAAAAGCTACTGCGGAGTTCTTCCTCGTTCCTAATACCCGAATCGTCATCGTCCTTGAGCTGATTCCATTGTGTCGTTACAAGGATGACGTTGGAGAGCGCATCCTCGCCACAGATGTTTTCAAACATGTTCAGGTTCTGCATAAATGTGTTCGTCATGCGGGGGTGCGTTATCGGATGGAGGTACAAGATCCCTGATAGTTTCACGCCTCCCTGGTACCTGTTGAGCTTATGAGTATGTAGATGGGAAGCGAAGGGACTAAGCAGACGTTTTTTCAAGCCAACGCGCTATCTCTTCCAAAATGGCCAAGTCACTCTTGAAAGTATCATCAAAACCTGGTGTGTCCACCAAAATAAATTCGCGTCCATCTGTTGGATCCCGGCATGGAACGACCTGCAACGCTTGGGTACAAGAAATCAATCCGTTGCCAACCTGGACATCATCCGCGCCGGTTGCAGCTTTTACAAGCTATTTGACAGTAAGGAACTGGATAACTAGTCCAAAGACTTTATGAAATTCACCGTGCTCTTGCCAGCACCAGTAGGTCCCATCACACTGGATGCACGAAGTCCACGTGCCATCAGCCTCGCAGATTCCATAGGAATACTTCCAAGCACTCACGCGACGATTCTTGGTACACTTCCAGGGGGATTGTCGGTGTTGCTCTGAGTAGTTGGAGTTCCGCGACGAGGGGACGTAGGCGGCCTGTTACGGCCACGGCCATGTGTCTTTGTGGAGCCCCTTCTTAAAGAATTGGTGGTAGGCGGAGGTCGAGAAGACTAGATAATCGGTCAGTAATGGAAAATTACCCGTTTCGGCGAAAGCACACGAACCTGCATTGATATGGTGAGGGAAGTTTGAGGTCTCTAGCCGGAGCGCAAGAGAACCTGGGGGTGAGCACGGAAGGGGGGTGTACGATACGACTTAGGACGCTTTCATGAAGGAAGGGATTGGAGGAAACGTGAAAAGCACGTGTCAAATCATGGGATTGGTGCAAGAAGGCATGGGTTTGGCGTTTTGCGGCCTGGGCGCTGGGCGGATAACATCAAGGTGCTTCTTCGTTCGTTGCAACCTCCACTGTATGCCCGTTCTCTCTTACCGCTCGTTCTACACCTTTGTCGTTCTCTCTATTTGATCACATCTCACTCCACCCACATGGACTGTTCATTAGATAGACCCACATGTATATCCTATGTTCGTTAGCATGCAGCAGTTGGACCACACTCAGTCAAAGCCACAAGGCGGATCCTGCCTACCCAGCCAGCGGCTGTTCGGCGCGTGGTCATGCAATCACTAGCGCGGCCTCCGGCTCAATCTTCCTGGGTATCTCACTGCAGACCATACAAGCCTGGGCGAAGCTGGCGGCTGGCGGTACCCTTGGGCCCGGAATCAGTTGCTCCTATCATTCTGATAAGCACAGCTCACAGGAAGTAAGTAGCACGACGCTGACGTCATTAAGTTGAGATCTGGGGGCGAGTGCCACAAGTTGGCATGATTCGAAGTGTTCGGGCTCACTCGAGCAAGTACTTCAAAGTCCAGCAGAGTGCGAGCCCTACGACACATCTGAGTACCGTCGCTGGTGAACCAGGCGATTCCCTTACTCTGTGTCTCTAAGTGAGGTTGTGGACCAGCAAACAATTAGCTGATGAACTGATGACTGCGACGGAATAAGTGGAGATCCTTTTGCAAGGGTTTGAGTACAAATAGGGTCAGGTGCCAGAAATTAAGTTGTACTAGTAGGAGTGTTGGCGAAATTGGAATTAGAAGCTACAACGCATGTGCACGGCTCTTGATCTCTTCCCACCACCATCCCCCAGGCGCTTAACGCGTCTG
>JAEUWN010000108.1:0-72765 GCA_018524465.1 Podaxis pistillaris | reverse complement strand
TGCAACCCTATCAATGTCAACCTTTGATTTTATCATTAGTATACTCTCTAATGTCTTTTACATATCCGTCGTGTGTTCGAATCGATGCTGTTAATCCGGAGCTTCAGTCTGGTATAATGTTAAGCGAAAGAAACTACTAGGTAGGTATAAAGGGTGGTCCTACGTAATTTGCAGGTTCAGAATATTGTACGAGTCTCCAAAAAGAATTAGACAAGCCTGTGGATTATCGGGCAAATATGTTATTGTACCGGGACTAGCCCTAGATGGTTCCCAGGCCCTGAGTATCCTAGAAGTGGTCACTCTGAAGCATCTCAAGTGACGTAAATCGGGGTCACTCCGCTGCACTGTGGTCAGCACTAGTTATCCCGCACGCGACTCAAATCGTACTAGAATCAATTGGTATTTCCCATTATATTCAACTAACCTAATGCGGTCATCCCGGTTTCTATATCCATTTCAATTTTTGTGGGTTGACGCACACCCAGGGGCTTCTGTCCCTGATTTTGAATATCCAGACGTACAAGCTAGCGCAGGTTCATACATCTTACTTGACATTGGGTGAAAATACGTGAGGGGCCAGACCTCGAATCAACAGAGCGGGGTGTCAGCTTACCTCAAATGCTAAGCAATGGTTATGTCTTCGTGTCATTCGTGGCCAGCGCAGCAATTCAAACGAAACCCGAGGGCCCAGCGCTCATGGGCTACAAAAAGCCCAAGCATTCTAGGCCAAATTCATCAGTTTGATTTCGTCACTCGACTTCTTTCCATAGCCCCTCTCCCTTCACACAATCGTTAGCTATCGTCATGCACGCCAAGCTCGTCGTTCTTTCCGCTCTCTTCACCCTCGCTCTCGCTGGTGGTTCTGGTTACGGCCAGCAGCAGCCGGGCATCGAACTCCCTAACCTCCCGACCACCAATGGCAACAACGGCAACCATTACGGCCAGGAGAAGAATGGCAATAACGGCAATCATTATGGCCAGGAGAAGAACGGCAATAACGGCAACAATGGCAACAGCGACAACCGTAACCGCCAGAACGACAAGTGCAACGTTGGAGAGTTGCAATGCTGCAATTCGGTTGAGAAGGCGGATGGCAAAACCGCCTCTAACATGCTTGGTCTGCTCGGCGTTGATGTGTCGGCCGTCACTGGTCTGGTCGGCCTTACTTGCAACCCGATCAGTGTTATTGGTATTGGTGGCAATAGCTGGTGAGCACTGTTCTTTGGATTCTTGGGAGCTAATTGCTTATGTATGTTTTCAGCAATGCTCAACCTGTTTGCTGTGAGAACAATAACTTCAGTAAGATTACTGCTCTGTTTTGGTTATTGTGTTTGGTGATTCATTGGCTTCCCTTTTCTCCCAGATGGCGTTGTCGCTCTTGGTTGCAACCCTATCAATGTCTAGATACCCTCTTAGAGTACCTGATCGCATCCATTGTATACCCTTCACTTCACTGGTTTCTTTGGGATAAATAATGCATTGCAACGCACTCTGTGTGAAGTTAAGCTGGCTTACCTGATGTGTTTGATGATCTATTCGGTATAATTTCTCTAGGACGTGTTTCAGGAGTTTGCTGATTGTGTGAGAGGTGACAAATGGACTATGGGGAATTAATTGTGTCGGTGTCGGTACCCAGAGGATTTGTGCATGTAAGCGGTTGCTGGGTATTGTTACATGGACAGGACAAGTAATTGTTGGTGCATGATAGTGGAGGTGGGGAAGACTCGAGATGGTCGCTCCTGAGATTCATGAATTTGTAAGACCATATATCATCAGAACATGTAAAAACTGATTCTATGGCCATCCGGTTAAGCAAATGCTGAGTATGCGATACTGTGGGGGGCCGTCACCGTCCGTTGAGATAACGGAAGAGGTTGAAGTCAAGGGGGCGGAGTTGGTGCGTGTTTGTCGTCGACGCGGGGTGTGACGGAAGTGTGACGGAAATTTGGGTATCTGCTTTCTCCGCAAAATGTTGGGCTGGAAGTCGACGGGCCAGTGTACATCATGGTTAGCCCACAGAATACCCTCAACGACACGTACATATGCCATCTCCCTTGACCCTCCCCAACGCCTCCCCGGCAAGAAATACCCCCGCGTCTTCAAGGATAAGAAGGCCTTCCAGTACAACTGGTATACGAGCATCCTTCAAACCAACGCCGACTCACCTATCCTCTTCCTCCAACACGAAGACTTTACTGCGGAGCGACTACGAAAGTTGCGTTTGGATATAAGCACCGCCGCACAGCGTGTCGTGCCATCACTGGCGTCTCCTATTCCGAATGCACCGATTCCTACACCCACACTTACCGTTGTGCGGACGAGCATCCTCGGTGCAGCTCTTCGCGACCTTCCTGGCATCAATAAATCCTCCGTAAAGAAGATGGTCAAGGATGCCAAAGGATCTTTCGCGCTTCTTACACTCCCGAACTTCCACCCGCCCCAGCTGAAAGCCGTCCTCCGGGCTATGGAGAAGAGCGTCCCTCCGAAGCCGCCCAAGACCCCAGAGGAGATTAAACAGGAGTTGGAGGCCAAGAATGCTGACCCCGCCACACCTGGGAGGAGGATGAAGCGGGTTCGTCAGATTCGGACGCCGGACCTGAAGGTCGTTGGAGCCTTGATTGAGGGAAGGGTATTCCTCCAGGAGGGCGTGGTAGATGTGTCCAAGCTGCCAACGCTGGAGACATTGAGATCGCAAATCGTTGGGTTGTTGAGTTCGCCTGCGACGCAGTTGGCAGCAGTTTTGAGCGAGGCGAGCGGTGGCAAGTTGGCGAGGACTCTGGAGGGATTCAAGAAGGGATTGGAGGAACGCGTGGAGCAGGCATCTCAATAATTTAATGTCTACGCATACATAGAGCTGCTGAAATTTGATGTTTTAATGTTTTTCTGCCATTTACGCGTCGACGCGACTGAAGTCCATTGATGCGCGTGTAACTGGTGTCACACCAGCTCGGTCACATGTGTGAGCATTACATTTATTCTTTTACTCTCACCTCCACCAATACACCATGTACGTTCGACACAATCACTACAAATACCATAGATATGCTCATAAGCATCTAGGGATGAAGACGACGACTACTTGTACGGAGGCTCTACAGAACCTGTGCCTCAACCAACGGGTAAGAACCTCCTTAGCTTTCCAACCCGCCGCCAATCCGCCATACCTTTTGTACCATAACTCAAGAGAACAATGGAATTGACTATCTTCATTTATGTATCTCGCTTGCGTGACCGCAAATCCTTCAATCTTCAAACGTGAACAGTCCCACAGCCGTGAGTGCCAGGTCCCTCGTCGAACTAGCGAACGCGTTTTGATTTTGATTTTATGGAATTCCCTGTGTTCGGTCTTTAATTCAGAATACCTCTGGACAAAGTGAAAACCTCAGTTGGGACTGGGCTTGTCGAGCAACTGGAACAACAAGCCCAGCAACAGCAGAACGGAGACCACAACGAGGACGACGATGACATCTTTCAAGATCATCCTGCTCCGACGGCTACAGACGCACCTCCTTTAGAGCCAGCTCAGGCTTCACGTGAACAATCACAGGATGCGGACCAGGACCAGCCTAATGGTATTGAGGTTGAGGAGGAACAGGAAGAGGAAGAGGAGGAAGAAGAAAGTGATGATGTACGTCGTGTCCTCCATCCACAAGTCGTTCTTTCTTTGACTGACTGAACGGTTACATGGCTAGGATATTGAAATTATCATGGAACGGCCTTCCCATTCCCTGGACCTGCGGTAGGTCACCTCCAACCCCTCAATTTGTCCAAATTTCTGATTTCCTTCCTTAAGGCCCAACCGGACAGCTAGTCGCACGACTAGCTCAGCACCGCCCGCACCCAAAGGTTAGTCTTCTCCGCCCGTGCTGTTCTCAAGCTGAAGAAACTATTCCATACAGCTCCAGCGCCATCATTCACCACTGAGTACAACGTGAACCAACGTGGTGGTCCAATTCCAAGCGCACACCCACCGCCCTCAACACCTTCCCATCCACAACAGCCTTCCACTAGTATATCTTCCGGTCCTCAACAACTCCAATCCCATGTCCAAAATCAAACTCCAACCCACCACGTTCAATCCCAAAACCAACAACAGGATGACGGTCCCGACCCAAACACCCTCCCAGCTGTAACAGCCCCGCCTTCTCACCCCGAAATCAATCCCGACGCTGAAGGGATGTTTGACGGCCGCTCGATCCTCGAAGTCGACTTGTCGGCTATGGCTGATAAACCGTGGCGTCGCCCCGGTTCGGATATAAGTGACTGGTTCAATTACGGATTTGACGAGATTTCATGGGAGGCATATTGTTATCGACGGAGAGAGTTGGGTGATATGGCTGCCGTGCTGAAGACTAACGTCATTGTACGTGTCCTCCTCCCCTACCCTTAGAGCGCAGTCACTCAATTTTTCAATTTGCAGAACTTTGCTGGAATGGGAGAAGACCAAATAACAGCTCTGCCTCCCGAGCTTCGACAAATGGTAATGACGGGTACGACGGCAATGATGAATAATAGCATGTCCGGCGGCATGAACAGCGGGATGAATAGTGGAATGAACGTCACAGGGCCTTCCCCAGCAGCGATGATGAATCCCCAGATGATGATGGAGATGCAAGGGATGATGATGAACATGGGCAATATGGGGGATATTGCTGCGGCGCAGATGATGCAACAGATACAACAAGCGCAGGAGGGTGGTGGAGGTGGTGGTATGGGCGGTATGGGTGGGATGGGTGTTGGAACACCGGAACAGGTAAACGTTCAGCAGGGGGGCATGATGATGCAAGATGGGTTTGCGGGTGGGCCGCCAGGGATGATGAATATGGGTATGGGGGGAGACTTTGGTATGCAGGTGCGTTGTATTTATTAGTTTGTTTCTTGATATTCCGAGAATCCCATTACTGAAATCATATCCTTCCTGCTTCCTCCGTGTGTAGATGCAAGATCAAAACCAAATGCAAATGTTCCAGAACATGGACGGCGCAACTTCAGGCGGTGGCCCAGGGCAAGGGGGACCAGGAGGCGTAGCAGCCAGTGCAAGCGGTGGACCCTCATCGACAGGGGGGACGCCGATTCCTGGTGGAGCTGGAACCGTTTCCGCAGGTACATCTGGTGCTGCTACAGGGAATGTTGCACCTAGCGTCGGCGTTGGTGTGGGCAGAGGTGCAGGGACGCCTCTTCAAGCATACCGCGGTGCACCTGGTACTGCCGCCCCTGTGGGTGCGGGTGCAGCGCGTGGTGCACCAATTGCTGGTATGGTAAGAGGCCGTGGGTTCGTCGGAGCCCGTGGACGCGGTATGTTCTCACAAAACCCTCCCTCGTTTCTTGTTTCTGATTGAATTCATATAGGCATTGCAGCTCCAGTTCGTCCCGCATCACCACTCCCACCAAACGTACCCACAGGTCCTCGGAACCAAAACAAATACAAAGACAGAGATGGGAACGCTCCCGCCGTCGATGGACTCGATTATGGTGGTGGTGGAGGTAGTAGCACGGGTGGCGAAAGGGAACGCGAGAGAGAACGTGATCGGGACCGGGACAGAGAGAGGGACAGTCACAGAGAACGGGAGAGGGAGAGGGATAGAGATGGGCATAGAGACCGAGATCGAGAACGGGACAGGGAGAGGGAAAGGAGTGGGAAGGATGATAGAAGCCGGAGGACGCCTAGTGCTGAGTTAGAAGACCGGAGCTCTAGTCGGTATGTGTTGGTCGATTTTTACGATTTAGTACATCTCTCTGATGAAGCGGATCTTATGATCACAGGAAACGGAGGAGTTCACCTGGGCTGGATGATGCACGCTCGTCTAAACGACGTTGACCCGAGTAGTGACTGTAGTGCTTTTTTTGTATTCCAGCCTCGTACCTTGTTTTACCCGCCCAGCTAATTTTATCTACTCCCTACTTTAAGAGGCTTCAGCTCAAGTCCCACGTGAAATAGTTCCACATACGTCAATGATTTCCGGGCAATCATAAACCAAAATTATTATAGATAATACACCTGACCAGAGGATAAAGTATTACGTGTAGCGAGACGGAAGAGGAGAGGAAGACAAGCACATAGAAGCATATAGCCAGGCAAGTATAGTCATAAAGCAAGCGGTGACGATAAGCGAAAGTACTGGCGTGGGGGGAAGGAGGACAAGGAGGAAATGATCCAGGGTAGATATGAAGGGAGGAGGGGGATATACAATGTTCAGTGAGTCCAACAATATTGTGCAGCTTCTATGCCTTTCCACCAGCCCGATTCCCTGCTGCTCGTCGTTTACCGCCTCTCCCAGACCTCTTGTTATTCCGCTTATTCTTGCAGGTGTCACAGAACCACGATCCCTCAGGGCATACAGTCAACCCAATACACGACAAGTGGAACTGCACGATGATGATCAGCGACCCGATCAAAGCAAGACAAAGTTATGAACTGATCACTCACCCATTCACGCTCGCAGTTCTCATCATCACAGGCAATCATCTCACCATAACTGACACCATCACAATAGCAGTAAGTCCGCCCATCATCGTTATCCCCATCTACATCCCCAGCTTCATTAGCGCCCCCGTCCGCACTAACCGAGTTCATTGTATTCACGCTGGCGCTCCCATTACGACCACCAGTTGCGCCGTTGGCATTCGTGGCTGTTGAATGGACGGATGCACTCCGTGCAAAAGGTACCCCAGGTCCTAACAGTTGTGTCGAAGAAAGATTCAGATCGGGTGTACCCGACAACGAGTGAGGATGATCATTATTATAGTAATGGGCCGCATTCCCATTCGTCACCACACCAGCGCCATTCGTATACGTTGCGAGATTCGATGAGGATGAAGGGTGGTGGTTTGATGATGATGAGGGTAAACCGCTTCCCGCGGCCCGGTGTGACGGGATCGACGAGGCAGGGTTGTGTGAAGGGTAGTCATTGGGAAGGGGAGTTGATACTCGGTTGTTGGAGGAATTGGCACCACCTCGGCGTTTGTTTGTGGCGGAGGACCCGTTGGCGTTACGGTTAGCGCCGGATGAGGCAAGTGTGCTGGTGTGGTTTTGGTGTGCTGAAGCGCCGCGGGTGGAAGATGCACCGTTGGTGTGGTGTGCGTTCTGGGAGGGCAGGTGGGATGTGACGGAGACGAGTGATTCGGAGGGTGATGGGACGCGTTCGGGTCTATACCACGATAGTTCATGAGTATAACCGTTAGAGAGCGGAAAGTAAGAGGTAGACAAACTTTTTGACTCTTCCGTTTGTACGTGAACGGGCATTGGAGGGTTCGAGGAGGCGTTCTTTTTTGTGTGGGGAGCGAATGCTGTCAATGTTGATCTCTTCATCTCGTACAAGCCTCTTCCGCTTCGCGGGACTTGGGTCCACAGCATTGGCGTTGGACAAAAGGCCAGAGGAGCCCGCGCCGCCTCGTCGTCGTCGCCCAGTGTCCATATTAAGGGGCATGAATGACTTGTCCGACACATGAGGGTACACTGTCTTTCGGTTGAGTAACGCAACATCAAAGTCCGGCATCCTCTCCGCAAGGGTGCGCAGATGCGCAGAATGGGCTTTGAGTGTGTCCGCAGCCGTGCACGCGACACGAATCTTATCATCCCCTCCATACTTGAGCCGTGCCGCCTCTTCAGCGATCTCGTGCAAGAGCCAGAGGCGCTCTTCCTTGCCGCCTCTGCGTTCCTCGATCATACATGTGAGCTCGTGTATTTTAGCAGTGATGCTGATCATGGAGGAGGAAAGGACGGCATCGAGTTCACGGAGGTCACCTATGGTGCGAGAGAGGTCGAGGGGGAGGGAGTCGAGGGTATGGGTATACTCTGAGAGGAGGGCGAGGGAGTAAGCGGTGGTGAGGTTGGACTGGGAGGATGAAGACGCTGTGGGCACTGCTGCTGACGGTGCTGGGCGCGAGTTGACCATTGTGGTTCTCGGAGAGGGCGATCTGAGAGGCGTCGACCACAAAACATCAAAAGGCCCCGGACCGTGACCCTAACCTCAGCCGCCACAATATGTTGGGCTCTCAAGTCCTTGCCAAACAGGCACGGAACGGACTTCCACAATAGCCGATCATCATCACGCCCGCTGTCATAGGCTGCCATCCCACGCTCAACCATGGACCATCGTCTTCAAAACCCCATCTACTATGCAACATAAAATCGCAAATTCTCTGCTTGCCATCATACCAATAGCACTTGCGCTGCGCTACTTGATCAGAGCGCGACGGTCCCGTACAAGAAAGATCTCTCCAACACAAGAACGTGTATTAATTCTAGGCGCGTCTTCGGGAATTGGAAGGTCTATCGCGCACAAATATGCGAAGAGAGGCGCAAGAGTATGCATTGTTTCCCGACGGGAGGCCAAAGTTCAAGAGGTCGTGCATGAATGTCGGGTGGAAAAAGGTCGCGAGGACGGAGTTCTTGGATGTGCTGCTGATTTTACAAACGTGACGGATATGGTTCGTGTCAGGAACTTGATTGCTGAAGGTGGGCCCCGCCATAACCAATAAGTGAGGATAACGCGCTCATCACCTGATATAGAATGGGAAGGGTTCGATACCCTCATTGTCGCCGCTGGAGTATCGGCACTCAAACCCCTATTGAGCGTGGCAGGGCTAGAATCCACAAGAGTACGAGGACAACCAGAGGAATTCAATCCTCCTCAAGCGGACGGAGAAGCTATTCAAAAGGTTGTTGATGTTACCGCTGCAGCAACCAAGGGAAACTATGTAGGACCTCTCATCGCAGCCGTGACTTTCGTAAGTTCCACCTCCTAGAACCCCCGGTCGTACGTCGTAACAATGATTATTGGACAGATTCCTATGCTCAGTGGTACATCCAAATCACCCTCCGTCTTGTTGGTATCGTCGCTTGCATCGGTCATTCCGGCACCCACACGAGCCATCTACGCCTCAACCAAATCTGCTTCACTACTCCTCTATCAAGCCCTTGCGATTGAACACCGCGGGATCGCTTTCTCCCTTGTCATGCCTTCAACTGTCGAAGGTGATTTCCGTGCCTCAGCCGTCGATGGTGGTTCAGTCCGAGAGCAAGATCCTAATAAACATGGCTTGAAGCGAGAAGCTGTTGCAGAACGATGTGTGCAGGCCATCGATAACGGCGAGAAGACCGTGTTCATGCCTGGCATTATGAGGCTTGGGCATCTGTTGTACTGGCTCGTCCCCAGCTTCATCGAGTGGAGGGCCAGTGTGAAGTACGGATTTGAATCGTGATGGCACTGCCTGGTCTGGGGGCTGTAACACGTAATTTATGCCTTGGCATTGATCTTTGTGTACGGGATTTCTCCCATGTATCTTCGGCCAAAGACTGGAGCGGACGAGTCCGACGACAACTACTGTGCGTAATTCGTCTCCAACGATACTCAAGTCATCAACGTCACACGTTTATCGCCTGCCAACAGCTTTTGGCAGGACATGTTCCCATAATTTAACCCAAGTCTTGGCGAAATTCCTGAACTATTCATGCCCACCGAGTCTTAACAAAGACCTGCTTCCTGCGGTCTATAAAGGTCGAACCGCTTATCACATGAATTTGAGTCGTGTCACACCGCAGTGAGAACATCACCGATTTCGGGTTTTACGACGGATGAGAATGTTCGTACCACCGCCCTCTCTAGGCATTGCATTTGATGCCAGGCTCTGAGCTAAGGTGGCAACACGATACCTGCAGACAGTCCCATTAACGTCTGGTCTTTACCAATCTTTGCCACAGCCTGAAATCTGCCTCTCGTTTCTTTTTCGATTTCTGAAGGCCCATTGAATGACCATACCTCAGACGTGATATATTCAAGTAGTCTCACAGAGTCTTATGATGCACAAGGAAATGGCAGTACCTTGCCGAGACCGAATATAGATATTACAAGGAACATGAAACCCAAACATCTCATGCGATCTCGTACTAATCTTGTCTCTTCGTCTCCTGCTTGACCCTTTCCTATATAACATGTCAAGAATATCGGCTCCGTGGATTCCATTCCTCAAATGTCAGCATAGCCTTATATCCATGTCCATTGTTGGTATGACAATCAAGAAGGATAAAAGTTGATGGAGGTGACAGAAATACTGGAGATCGTCTGATGGTGAAGTTGACTCGTTCCAATAAGTTTCGGCTAGTTCAGGTAACCGCCATTGAACTCTGCATTTGTGCATCACCACGAGCTAGTACCAAGTTGCGGTGAGCACAATCCTAATCTGAATGACTACTTACATCCTCGCCTGGGTGGTATCAGCTTGTAATGACCCATTCTGACGCAGCGTGTGAAGTCTGGTTGAGATGTTGTGTGAGAGGCCTTTATGCATGGATGGCCAATGTAAGTCTATGAATAGATTTGGAGCGCAAATCGCGACGCTGATCAGTCGATTCGTTAGTAATAAATAGCAAGCTGTCCTCTCCTCATCCGAAAATGATCCCAACAATCAGTCTATTTCTCGGGGGAGGGGGACTGCGCTGCATTCAAACCTCGCAGGGCACCGGTCCCATCTCTCCCTCTCTTTCCCTCTCCCCCCCCCCCCCCTCTCTCTCTCTCTCTCCTTGATCGAGGCCTAGTCCAAGAGCACAGATCCAGATAGGAGAGGCAAAACGAACAATGCAATTATCCTCTCAAGTTTTGAGCTTGTCCACCCTGGGATTAGACCTACCAAATCCCTGCCCTTTGACGGCGGTGAGAAAGGCACAAATTGACAAGGATTGATTGCGACGGGGGCTCACGTCCCATTCACAGTGCTCTTCGGTTTCTGTCCCGGAGCTGGAAACTGGAGTCAATGTGCTTTTCGATCTCGACATGATCCCAATAATGAATAGACAGCGCCGTACATCTAGCTGACTGGATGGCTATCGAGGACACTTATCCCTCCCCTCTCAGAGCTTACGATGAGCGACGCCGTTCCACCTCGAGGCATAATCCTCTATGAGACCGCCAACCTCATTGGCTCAACAACCATCAACGGAGCCTTGTATGGCATTGCGTTCGCCCTCTATATCCTTTGCGTTCGATCACTCTTTCCTCAGTTCAAAGACATTGATCAACGAAGACGGGCCTTATTCACATTTGCCTATACCTCCGTAGTGGTGATATGTGGTTTAATTTTTGTCGCATTGGTCACCCAGATAACCCAGCAGTCCTATGTCGTTCATCGGAAATTCCCTGGAGGACCAACTGCATATGAGGCAGAGCATCTGTTTACCCAACCAATCGGAATCACGATTGGTGCCTTCAGCGTTGTTGTTGATCTTTTGACGTTGGGTGTACAAGTGAGTCTATTGGCTTCCCCAAAATTATTTGATCACTACTTACTGATCTCCGACTACATAGATCTGGCGTCTATGGGTAATCTGGAGCACGACACAATATGCCATTGTCGTTATGATCCTACCACTTTTGCTCTTTCTGTCTTTTGCAGGTACGTTAGCGTTAGCGTTGGATCGCCTTTCCTATTGACATTGTCGAACTTCTAGCAATGGATATTATATCATCTATTCTTGAACCAATTTTTCCAAATGTCTTTACCCAAGAAAAAGTAGGCGCAATTGCCAACGCGGTAATAGGACTTCAGTTGGGATTTACAGCCACCGTCACTGCACTGGTAATAACGCGTCTGATGCTGGTGCGCAAGCGTCATATCAAGTTAATGGGTCAGTAATGTCCAGCTTCCAATTAAATGGCGTATTATGAATCTCACCAGGCCACAGGAGCATCAGAAATGAGTAGGCAATACACGGGCATCGCGGCGATGCTTATTGAGTCATATGCCTTGGAATCTGCGTGGTCCCTGGCAGCTGTGATTTTGAACGCCACTAGCAGCCCCTTGACACTCTTATTCACAACTTGCAACACTAACATCAACGTAAGCGTTTCAGTTTCTCTCAGATAGACGCGTCCTTTGCCTCCCTAACCCGTAATCTATCCAACAAGATTATTGCGTATCTCCTCGTCGTTTATCGTGTATCCATGGGGCGAGCATGGGATAGGCAGACGGAGCGGCGGATCAGTGCCTTGCGGTGGAACCATAGCACAGGTTCCGCCACCGTCGGAACAATTGAGACCTCTCGAGCCTTACCAGGCAATAACGTGGTAGTGGCCTCTTTGCCAATGTCTCATTTGAGTGTTTAGTTGTTTCTGGAAATTGGATTTTCCGTGGTTCTGTTATTACCCATTGACTGGATAGTAAGATAGATATAGAACAGAGGGGTATACGTGTATTATAACACAGAGTAAATGGGCTGCTATGTTATATAGTATGTCACTCGTGCATAGCCAATAGGGAAGGAAACAAGGACATTTGAAAACGGTTTGCAAATATGCTCTATTGAGGCTGTAGAAAGCGGCCCATGGATCGAAAGATATAGACTATAGACATCACAAGGGACATGAATGACCCAGCTATCTGATACAATCTTGCACTCCCGGCTTTTCACCCGACGTCTTGAAACAATCAATAACATAACGTGCACATCGCGCGGCGATGGGGCGGGTGAAGCCGCAAACGCGTTTGGGCAAGGTTGAACCGGTGAGCTCTTCATTCCGATCGGCTTTAGAACTTGATTTACTGGTTCACTGTTAACACAGCTAGCATAACAAGGGCAGACTTTATGGAGGCATAACACTGCCTCTTAGATCAAGTGTTCCTTCTTTCCCCGGAGCTGCGAGCTGCTGTGGAATCAACACTATTATTACTGCCCTATATTAATCGGATTGCAGGGTGCCATTTAACTGTCATTCCACAGCTTACACTGATGGGCAAACTTGCTTCAGCCCAATTCGCCGGGATACTCGCCGAAGCCTTCGACCTCATCGGTTCGACAATCATAAATGGAATCCTGTATGGCATCGCGGTTGCTCTATATTTCTTCCACGCTCGATTGCTATACCCTCAGTTCAAAGGCACCCGCCAACAAAGACCCAAAAAGTTCACGTTTGTCTATGCTTCTGTAATGATGGGATGTGGGACGATCCTTCTCGCATTGACTGCTCGGGTCGATCAATTGGCCTATATCAATCACCGCGATTTTCCTGGAGGACCAATGGTGTATCAAAAGAAGCGTCTGTTTGCCCAGCCAGTTGGATTTGTCTACAGCACTTGTAACGTCATCCTTGATCTTTTGACGATGGGCATACAAGTGAGCTTATTAACACTTTTGTGATTAATCTTTGCCGATTGTATAAACTAGATCTGGCGTTTATGGGTTGTTTGGAGTGGGACGCAGTATATCATCATTGTTACGGCCCTACCGATCTTCCTCTTGCTATGTTTTGCAAGTAAGTCGATGTCATTTCTGGCTCTGGACGTCTTCGACTGATGAAACCAAAATTCTAAGCAATGGATATCGTATCGATATTCGGAGTAAAGATTCTTTCAAATATCTTCGACCAACCATGGGCTTTCAATACATTGCTTGGGCTCCAGTTGGCGTTTACAATCGTCGTTACCGTATTGGTAATTGCACGCTTGATGCTAGTACGTAGGACTCACATCAAGCTAATAGGTTAGTAATGCCCAGTATCTGTTGTACGCGCAATGAGTCTCACTGCATCGTAGGAAAAACAGAAATTAGCAGGGAGTATACACAGATCGTAACGATGCTCATACAGTCATATGCCCCGGAATCTGCCTGGGCCCTTGCAGCAGTAGTTTCAAACACCAATGGCAGCCCCTTGTCGCCCTTGTTCACAAGTAGCAGCGTTATGATGAAAGTGAGTTCTCGAGCGGTATCTTCTCCATGGATCTGATACATAACCCCATCCATCAAGGTTGTTACATGCCTCCTTGTTTTTTACAGGGTATCTAAACGACGAGCAGGGAAAAGGCGGACGGAGCTCCAAGTCAGCAATTTGCAGTGGAACCGCGACATTGACATTGCCTCCACCGAAGTAGCTGTTGGAACCTCTCAAGCCTCACCAGACAAGTCCTCGTCGACGTCCCGTTCGGCTATCTGATCAAACCGTTATACCCCACTGTGCGGGCCAGATCTCGGTGGGGACCCCTTCGAAATGCCGCCTCTGAAATTTAGTGCTCTGATAGCTCCGTTGTTGGATCTCCCGGCTAGGTAGTATAGTAAGATAGACATGAAACAGGTGTATATATGTCGTGACTCACATGGACCTGATGCGGCCCATACCTCAGCGAAGGCACGAGTAGAAGAGCTGAATTGAGGATATATCAAGACGCGTTTGAGCCAGAAACGCAACAATCCAGTGGATTGATTCAATCGGTACGAAGAACAAAATCGGTAATACTATGGCTACAGCAGGGTTGTCTAATGATATAGTGTGATCAATACTGTATGGTGTACAGGTGCTCTGGGTCGTGATATACTTCGTAGCATACAATGACGGACACATTAATAAATCTGGACGAGGATGATGGTGAGGACGAATGGACCGGAGTGATGCGTGTTCAATGGGAAAGGAGAACCATGGGGTTCAATCACTTCCTGGACAAGAGGTTCTTGAATCCTCCCTTGGCGGCCTGTACAGGCTGCGGAGAGGTGGGAGGATGACCTGCTGCAGAGGCAGCGAACGCGGCGTACATAGCATGTGCATCACGCGGCGATTGGGGAGGGACAAAGCCCGCGAACGCGTTGGGTGAAGTTGAGCCGGTGGGGAAGAACCCAAAGGTAGGGGAAGAGGGGCCACCGTACTTGGACGACATGTCGTGATGATTTTATAGAGCGGTGATGGTGATCAAAGTGGTGCAGTGGAGCGGTAGACGTCCCAAAAAGCGCAACAATGCGAACGGAAAAGTCGTCGGGGGTATACGCGTTGCGTGTTCGACGAGGGCCTGTTCTTGAGGCCACAAATATAACCAATCTTCTATGCGAGGATCAAGGTGATGTCGCTGCGAGGGTGCGAATGAGGAATACAAGAGGGGATTTGTCGCTGCGGGCGAATTGATGTGGAACTTTGTCCTCGAAGAAAGAGCTCGAGTTGGATTTCCCATTGTCCACCTCGTCAAGGATTATATACGTCGCAACAGTCGTCGAGAAATTCCCAAGTTGTCTAAAGGCGAGAACAAGGAGACACCCAGATTTGGACATTGCCTTGTCCGAAAACAGCAACATGTCCCAATCGGGATGAAAGGACGGGACAAACTTGGAATTGGCCCGCCGGCCCTGCGCTGATTTTGAATCACTTCTGATCTCGTGGTCACGCAGGGGTCAGAATCTGACAGAGAGACACTGGGAAATACGACCCTCGAGGCCGCCCTTTCATCCTTCTATAGTCATCCATGCACGATTATTACCGGATTCTCGAAATATCACCCTCTGCTTCATACGCCGAAATTAAACTCGCGTACCACTCTCTCCTCCTCAAACACCACCCAGACAAGAACATCCATCTCAAGCAGTATACCAATACAGATTCTGTCGACATCGCGCTCATTAAAGAGGCATATGCAACTTTATCTTCGCCACCTTCTCGGGCTCAATACGATACGTCTTTGAAGAAGCACAAGGAAGGAACAGAAACCCTCGGTCCTCGTCCCGCGCAAGTTGTCTCCCTAGAGGAATTTACTCAGCTCAGTCTTGAAGGAATAGGGGACGCTTGGGAGTATCCGTGTAGATGTGGTGGATCCTACCGCATATCCGAGTCAGATATGGAGAAGGGACAACATTTAGTTGGCTGCCGGAGCTGTTCAGAGGTTATTTGGGCGGGATATGAAGTGCAGGAAGGCGAGGACGACGTATGAGGCGAGTCTTTCTCGTATGTTACGGCAGGGTATCCACCATTGAAGCAGAACCACCCTAGAGATGGAGCATTATCTCAATTGCGATTGTTGGAATCTTATCAGGACACTTGATTGTGCTTAATCTCCGTCAATGTGTTGCTATTTACGAGCTGCAGTTATTCCCAAGTAGGTTCTCGACGATCCAAAGAACTACCCGCCTCTGATGCTCACGTAGTTTAACCAGATACACCCAGGGAGGCGAAGTCTAACGAATACATACATCAAATTTCTAATCGCGAGCTAAACGTATAATCCCTCGTTACTATCTACGTCCGAATTTCCATCCACATCTTGCATATCCTGATCTTCGTCTTGATCTTCATTCCGCCTTTTCCACTCCAATCTCCCCTCCTTCCACTCCTTGAAGATCACTTCTCCCAACTCCCTCCCAAGAGCACGCGCAAGAGGTAGCGGGACAGCATTACCAATCTGTCTATGCATCTGCAATACAAATCGCAATTCAGCCATAGAAGAAGAGGTGGTAAGGAAGAGCTTACAGTGACAACGTTATGCTTAAACGACTCGAACACGAACCAGTCAGGAAATCCTTGCGCTCTCGCGAGCTCGCGCACTGTCACCATTCGCCTGCACTATTCATCGAGCGTCAGCCCGCGTTCTCAGTAGGAACAAGATAGTGGACATACGTAGGGATGTAACACCCGGCTCTGTTTCGCCATTGGGTCAACGTTGGTGACAATTGTTGGGAAACATCCGTCCTTGTCTAGACGTCCGTACCATCCTAGTCCTTCCAAAGCCTCAGCAACTTGTAATTGTAAAAGTATTCACAGGAACCACCTGGTCTGAAGTTTCGTCTCGCTGTGGACGAAATCGGGTTAGCGAACTGCCATTCGTGCATATCCGCTCTTAGGCCTAGACATCCGCTCATAGATGAGCGCCCGGAAACATATATAAGGTCTGGCGCAAAGAAAACGTACTCCGATAATCAGCCGCAGGATTCATTGGAATTGCAAGCACTCTAAGTATGCATTCATTCAATGTATCCCATCAGTCCAGTCAGGGAACACGTACCGATCGACCTTCTTCGCCTTGACAGTTTTCGTAAAATGCTGCAAGTCCTTACTCTCCTTCTCCCTCGCAGCCTTCTGATACGCCGTACGCGGTTCACAATAGTATTCCACGTGCCCTTTATACCCACAATACGACTCCTTACGGTCGCACACAAGCGCTGGCACACCCCTTCTTGCGTCATCTTGAAGATTCCGAGCTCGATATCCTACATTATACTTGTGTCCAGGGGGTCTCCTATCCCGATAGGGTAGTGTCAGTCGAATAGATAGTAGGTACGAAAGGAAAGCGCAAAGTGTACCAGTCAAATCTTGGCAAATCTCCAATAGCATCTTCAATCGACACGAATGGGTGCGGGGCCGTCCCAGGACCAGGACGTATAGGTCTCACAACATCACCGTTCGGCATCGTAATAAATAGCTTGTGCGTCTGCGGAAAGTCGTGCGTCGGCTGTGGGAGTTCCGGGAGTGGTAATAAAATAGGGCTAGATTGTGCAGCGATAAGGAAGAACCGCACACGACGTTGCGGGGTGCCGTAGTGTCCTGCTTGGAGAAGACTGTATCGAACCTGATACCTGCAAGGAGTTTAGGATTGTCATCATATGCGTTACCAAGAGATGGAGACGTCTGCATACCCCATTTCCAACAGGGCTCGTACCAACAGCTTCAGCCCACCCATCGTCACTCCGCCCTCCACCCTATGCAGCGTTGCCTGCCTCGTATTAAGATGGAAACTCAAGAACCCGGTCACATTTTCCATGTACACGAATTTGGGGCGGTAAAAATCGACCCAGGATAGGGCGGTGAGCATAAGGTTGGACTTGATGTCATTAGCGGTTTTGAACATATTAAGCCTGGAGTGGGTTTGGCTATATGCAGGTCGAAGTTTAGCTCCAACGTAGTAAAAGGATATTTTGGGAAGGAGACGACAGAATGCGGAGGGAAAACGTACCAAGGAAAACCAGCGGTTATCACATCAACACTACCTGGCGTTGGCAGATCAGGGATGGGAGTTTTACCATCCCAAAGTTGCAACGGACGTTCAACAGGATGACCTTCATGTTTCTTGATCACGTAACGCAGCACGACATTGACACATTGATTGATAACCTCTGTCCCAGGAGAATTATTGCTATGAGATGAAAAATAGGCAGATGCCCACTCGTCACCTTAACATCCAAAAAAAAAAAAAGTAATAGGTAACTTACCTGAAACTTCTCGCGGCACTCGGACTAATTTCCACAGCACGAGAAATCTTCAGACACCCGCTCCCTTCCTTCAACCCGGAACTGAACGCACCCACACCGCCAAACAGATCTAGCACCTCCAATGGCGTTTCTTGCATTTTGTTCTTGAACTCTTGGATGCCGTAATACCGCGCTATCGCTTCCTCCGTGCACGCCCTGCACACACTGAGATCCCGGAAAGAGACTCGAGCCTTTTCATCCCATGATTGAGGCCGAAGTTTCGGGAACCGGTAGCGGAGATAAAAGTGGTATGGTGATGTATTGAGCCAGTTGCGTAAGGATAGGCGTTGCCCGAAGGATTCCCGGGAAAGGACAAAACATTTAGTTATGATGTTGGTGTAAGGTATGACGGCTTCCTCGTCAGTCAAGAAGACATGTCTCTGAGAGGAAGCCATAAGCAAACAATGCAAATGCAGTAATCTGGAGCACGTACTTCATCCTTCATTTCCTCATCTGGATCCACAATCTTACCAACTAGATCCCATATCCTCCCCGCTTTCTTCACTTTCAGATTCATCGACGTTCTACTTGTACTTCTGGGAGGGAACTGCATGTCGATGATCTGGCCAATATGTGAAGGGCCCTTTTCCGCACGATATAACACAAAGTCGAAAATGTGATAGACCTTGCCGTTGAATACGATGCCTTTGTCTTCCCGCTCCTTCCCTTTGGTGTTTGAGGATTGTTTGGATTCGTACTGCCACTGGAGTTTGTGATTGTCTTCTTCCATAATGATGCATGAAGGACAGTGATCCAATCCAAGCGCGTCGTTGCGGTTAGGGTTGGCCGGCAAAGCGTAGTGTTCTAGGTGTTGGTGATAGTCGCTACCAAAGGCGACGAAAGTTGCGAGGACTTTGTCATGGATGAACCTGTCAACAGAGGGCTTGAATTCGTTTCATCGACGACAAAGACACATCGGTGACTACCTTACGAAATATTCGTCTGGTTTCACAGATCCAGGTGGGTTCAGATGAACTTTGACCTTCGCAATCAGCGCTCCCAATGATACAGGATTGCACAAGTTGCAAAAGAATAATTCTTGGGGATTGGCGAGTTCTTGTAGCATTGTCTGCGAGGCATGTTCAAGCCATTGAACATGCGCGATCTGCTCCTCATTCTTGATATACATTATCCTTGCAAACCTGCCGACAGACTATGCTCAGCCATCGTGACACGAAGTGCAAGACCTAAGGGTGAAAATCACACCAGAAATAACTCGCGATAGTCGCAGTCGAAGGCAAATGTCGGATGTCCTTGGGCCATTCTGGCGGATCCCTCGTTCCATATTCCCCATGCGGCACGAGCACAAAATCTCCTGGCTTGTAATCAGAGGATCATCAGTACCGTCTCCTGGACTCAGCTGTCGAATGCTCACTTTGTAAGCCTCTCCACCGACCCACACCCTTCTCAAATAGTTACTCCTCGGGTTAATCCTGTCCTCCTTCTTCCAATCGACGTCTAACATCCCGCCTCTCGCTCTTTCAATCAATTTCCACAACACACCCAACTCCTTCCTCCTTTGCTGCTCTATGGCCGTCTCATCGAGCTTCTTTGGTGGCGGGCCCACTACAATCAGCTCCTCATTCACATACCCCTTCGCAAGGGACGCAATGAGTGGTGTAACGTTGGTGGGGTTTTGGTTTTCTGGTTTAAGAACATTGATATCTGGATTTCTGGTTCCAACGGTGAGGCCATAGTAAGTTTTGAGTCTGTTTGGGCCATGTAGGTGGTTGCGGAGGGATGATAAGCGGCGAGAGGTGGACGAGCGCGGGAGGGGGTTTAGGGTGCGAGGTGGCGCGTGTTGGAGGACATAGGATATTGCGGGGACACGTCGAATGCGAGTGTCCGGGTGTTCTTTCTCAACTTCGTCGATCGCATCGCGGATGACTTCAGCCTGACAGACATTCAGTTTGTCTGGTTATGAACGGTGAGATGAAAAGACCATACCGCACTCCATAAATCGTCTTCTTCGAACCTTGTCCCGACAATATCCATCGAGGCAGCGAGTATCCCATGCACAAACGCGTCAAATCCCATATGCAGTCTCTTGATTGCATTCGAGATGATCAGCTGTGCAACACGACGAGGCGTATAAAATGCCTGATACCATCGCGTATACTTTTCCGCTGGCATCTTGAGGATGTACCAGGCATGTTGGGTCTCAATGTAGATCGGACTGAACACCAATATAAGATGAGTGAATGCCAAAATCGCAGTGAAGAAAGGCGTACTCCTTATCCTTCGTCCAATCCACAGAGTACCTCAACACAGGCCCAACGCGCATAAGTACCGGCTCAATCTCCTCATCACCACCACCCTCATCTCCATCCTCGCCAAGGAGATCATCTTCATCTTCATAAAACGGGACAACCCACCCAACAGCCTCAAACTTCCGATCCACACCATCCTCCTCCTCAATCTTCGACAACACGACATACTCGTTCCGATGCCTCGAGTCGAAAATCGTAAACTCCGTAAGCAGTCGGATGGGCTTCTCCCTTGGCTTCGGTTGGCGAGTCGGTTGGCGTGAACCATGTCGGGAGTTGGAATCGGTGTTCACATCATCCGTGTCAGAGTCGGAAAAGAGCTCGTCCTCGCCTTCGAGGAACGTTTCTGCGCTCTCTCGGACTTCATTGCCTTGTGAAACGTAGTACTCCGTCGCTATGAACCAAAAGTCGCGGGTGATTTCCTTGTGGTTCGAGTCTTCAGAAAGGTTGAGAACATACGTAAATCCAATTGTAGCTTCTTCGCAGGCTATACCATGCACACTGTCAACTTGAATACTCCCAAGTATGTAGAAGTCATGCACTCACTCGAGGTTGAACAACCTCTATTCTTTCATCCTCATCCTCCTCGTCCACCTCGACAGCCCTCTTCTTCGCCCCGACACCCATACTCCCAACTGCTCTGCGCTCTTCCTTCTCTTTCCGCTTGAGCTTTTCACGTTCCTGCTGCTTCAACTTTTTCTGATTCATCTGCTGCATTGCGAGAATACCCTCTAATCTCTTCCTTTCCTTCTCATCTTCCTCCCTCTTCTTTCGCAACTCTTCCTCTCGCCTGACTTCTTCCGGAAACGAGACTTCGAATGCACTCGGTCTTCGGCGGGCCATGAATGGGTGCTCTAGTCACTCGAGGTATTCTGCCTGCAACGTATAGGTTGACTGGATGCTTCGTGTGTGATATTTCGAGTTGAAAAGAAGCCAGAAACCCCGATCGGCGCCTGGCCATTCGAACTCGGCAGAACGAAAGGTTAGAGTGGCTGATCCTTCCGAGGATAATCAATAACTGTAGCAACCGCAATAAAGCACAGACAGTTTGTTTGTTTAACCGGAATCAAGCATCCAAGTAGTGTGTTGCGTTGCTGAAAAGCTTGAGCCTCCCGATAGCTGTCGCAGCAACTTGAAAGACGAGGAAACCTAGTTAGGCGTCTGTTTACCTCGGGCATATCATCATTACTGGCCAATCATAGGTCACTGCAAGTAGGAAGAATCCAAAGTGACTATCAATTTGTCCACATACACATGTAATAAAGATGGACCAGCAAAACACAGGAGACGCAGAGTAGAACACCTACACACATAGTAAATACATGGAAGAAGAAAAGGTGGAGCCAAATATTGATAGGGGAAAAATATTATGATGTACAAGACAAGGCTGCGGGAAATGTAGAAGTGTGCATGGATCTTGGCGTGATAGCGGTGCTACTAATGGCAACGAGTGCTCAAGCTGATAGGAGCATGCTTGTTTCAAATCTCAGAGGAATGCCAGATAGGAGCAGGCCCACACAGGGGTAATAAGGGAGACACTGAAAAGAAATCTACTGAGTCAACGCCATCGACGGGTCCGGGTAGTTCTGGTAGTTCTGGTAATTTGGATCCGTCGGGTCGCCAACTTGGTGGAAATCTGGCGCAAGGATGTGAGCGTGAGGTACAAGCCCAAGCGAGAAATCGTACCGAGAATCTCGCTGTACATCATGACCTTCCACGTGTCCACCGGTAGATCGGCGTCATTGAAGCTCCAGTCGAACTTCTCTGCGGCGACTGGCTCATCCGTAGGATCATGATACGGTGCGACATATGGGTGAGCGAGAGATTCAGCGGCGTCTATCCGCTTGCGGGGATCAAAAACAAGCATGCGTTCGAGAAGATCAAGGGCTAACGGAGACATCAGCAAGGATCTCATACGACTGAAGCGAACATACCATCTGGATCTGAGGTACGTAGTTTTTGGCTGAACGGCTGGCGCTCGCGTTTCGGCAAGCTTTGGACGAATCGCAGAGTCTATTAAATGACGACGATGACGGCAAGGAGATGATGAGCGGATGACCAGATGTCTGATTATAGTAAGACGTACATTCTCGCTGCAGATAGTTTCAATGACATCATCGGGGGGCGTGCCCAGTAACTCTGTGATGATCGAGAATTGGTTGACATCTGGCCACATATGAGCGGAGCAATTGGACGAAATCGTAGATTCTCACGGTCTTTGCCGGGGAACAACGGCTTTCCTTCGAGCATCTCGGCGAAGATGCAGCCCGTGCTCCAGATATCGACCGCAACGTCATACTTTTGCCATGTTAGCATGATCTCCGGCGCACGGTAGTATCGTGTAGACACGTAGCCCGTCATCTGTGGGTCTTGGATCCGTGCAAGCCCAAAGTCACAGATCTGTCCGAACACGTCAACCCTGCGTCCCCAAGAAGCCCAGCAGTCCTCACCTTAAGATCGCAGTTCTCGTTCACGAGGATATTGCTCGGTTTCTGTGTGAAGAGAAGCATGAGCACTCCGCCCAAAACAGTGCAGGTGAGCAGACCTACGAGGTCACGGTGCACGACGCCTGCAGAATGGACATATTTCAGGCCCCGCTATCAGAAGGTGATCCAAGTTAGTCTTCGTCCAAGCGAGCCAGAAAAGGGTGCGCACGAGGATTTGGTAGAGGAAGTATTGGATGAATTGCTTCTCGAGAGGTCGTGAGGTGAGGAGGCGATGGAGATCCGTTCCCAAGAGTTCGGTGACAAAATACCTAGATAGCGCTAAGTGAGCGACTGAGCTGAGCGCATATAGGAGCGGACTGACAGGTCCTCGAGAGGCGAGATGAAAACGTCGCTAAGGCTGATGATCTTGGGGAACGTAAGTAAGACGCAGGTAAGCAAATGGTGGGGACTGACGTTTTCGTGTTGTATGTGTTTGAGAAGTTTGAGCTCTCTGTAGGTGCGTTTGCTGAGGACGGGCGTGCTAAAGGGTTTCATGATCTTCTTGATCGCGACCGACGCGCCTGTGAGCTGATCTTTTGCTGAACTAGGGGGGACTTTAGCAGATGGTTTTGGAGGTCCGCGGGTGGACGTACCATACAAGCCCGAAAGCGCCTTGCAGGATTTCAGCAAGGAAGAAGGACAGAAGGACAAAACGACAACTCACCCATGCCCACAGGTTGGAGATCGACATAACGAGTGGTGACCTGAGCGTGCAAGGTCAGCGAGTGGAGGAGAACGACGCACGAGGCATACCTCGAATGATGTGCCAAAGATACTAAGCTTGACAAAGGACATTTGTTGAGGAGGAGGAGGAAAGGTGGATGGGGTCGAGGTAGAGGGGAGTGGCTTCTGGGCAGTTTCCATTTGTAATAAGTATTGCTGATAACATTTCTGCGCTACTTATCAGGGGGGTTGTCAGCCCTATGACGCAATTTTTAGACTTCTCCCGTCCTCTTCCTACCGCTCTACCATGTCTCTCCTCCGTACCGCCTTGGCCTCCTCTCCACGCGTCCTCGTGAGTCACACGTCTCCCAGCATTCCCGGCCAACCTCTTATGTCTTGTAGGGACGCCGCTTTGCCTCCGCTGCTCCCCAGCAAAAGCCCTCAAATCTCCCGCTGTACCTCATCGGTGCAGGCATAGGCGGTGCAGGCGTATATTACTATCTCGAGAAGCTTACCCCCCCTCCAAAGCCCAAACAGGAAAAGAGCCCGCTTGACCCAGACAATTGGAAGGACTTTAAGCTCAAGAAAATTATTCCTTACAATCACAACACCTCCAAGTCCGTTCCTTGATTTTTCTTTTCCCCTTGCGCTCACATACGCGTCAGGTTCATTTTTGAACTCCCAAATGACGAGGCCTCCCTCATTCCAGTTGCTTCTTGCTTACTTGTCAAGTCATCTGATCCACAGGCTTTGCTGAATGACAAGGGCAAGCCCATCATCCGTCCTTACACGCCCATTTCCCCTCCTGAACAACCTGGTGAGCTCACGCTCCTCATTAAGAAGTATGACACTGGCAATGCGTCCAAATACATCCATTCGTTGAAAGTGCGTCCTCTCCCTCGTTGCCTAGGCGACGACATAATTGACCGGCGCGCGTAGGAGGGCGAAACCTTGGCGATGAAGGGCCCCATTCACAAGTTCCCATACAAAGGTGCGTACCTCGCACTTCTCTTCTTTACTTTCTGATTCCTACACATATTAATCACACACCCTTCGCCACCAGAGAACGAGTTTGACCAAATCGCACTTATCGGCGGCGGTAGTGGAATGTAAGCAACTTCTTTCTCTCACGTCGGTATGAAACCCGGTTCCTGATCACTGACCTCACACTCACAGCACGCCCCTCTATCAGCTCCTCACCCATGCCCTTGAATCGCCTACCAACAAAACCAAATTCACCCTCCTCTTCTCCAATGTCACTGAAAAAGACATCCTTCTCCGGGAGGAACTCGACGCCCTCAAGAAAAAGTACAGCGACAAACTCGACCTAGTCTATCTTGTCGACAAACCGAATGAGAGCTGGAAAGGTCAGTTGGTCATAAATGACGTCGATCTGCGTAGTGGCTGTTCAAGAAATCGTGTATTCACGCGTATCAAAAATATCTCATCTTCTTAGGTCCTTCGGGTTTCATCAATGCGGACGTCATAAAGAAACACGTTGGGCCAGCCGAGTTGAAGGACAAGATCAAGATTTTCGTCTGCGGACCTCCTGGACAAGTTGCTGCTGTGGCTGGGAATAAGGACGGCATGAAGCAGGGAGCGCTTGGTGGTATTCTTAAGGAGTTGGGATATACCGAGGATCAGGTGAGAGTTGATAAGCTCCTCGCTTTTTGGGGGGTCCGCTAATGCCGGTCCGATGTTGCTAGGTCTTCAAGTTTTGAAGAACCTTTCGGATATGATTATTCCAGTTTTCGAACGAGCACCACGGATCGCGAGGTCCTGGGTTATTTATGAACTGCAGCTACCTGCCTAGATATCCGGACCTCTCACCATGGTTATCTTAATATGCTTTATTCCTGACTTAGTTTGATTGCCATTAAGCATTCCAGCAGATTTTCTCCAGTTCGATCAGACCGAAATGCATGAATAGGAGAAGGGACCATAGATAAGTTCCGGTGTATAATCTTTGAAACCCAGAGACTCCGAGCCTCTTGTAGAGGTATTCTTGATGGATACAGTGCATATGTGAACTTTAGGTTGGTCTTCAAGATGTTACCTAACCCGGGGCAATGCGCAGATATCACATGCACCCAATTTAACTATGTATGTAACTCCTAGAACGGGTAAAAAAACCTTCCGCCGGCGTCAACGCTATACGCCAAAACTCTAAGACGTCATGCGTGCTATCCACGTCCCCTTACGCGACTGGACATTACAGATGCTCGCGTCATTCGTGCGTAAAAGGCTAGGTATTGGGCATTTACTGATTGATGAACTACCAAGAGCTCGGGTGCACCGTTCCCCCCCAGTGGCCTCCAATCCAAGGAGCTCCCATCGCCGAAGGCAGATCCGGTTACACCAACACACTCACAGCATCAATGTGAATCTAGTAGCACGAATATTAATATACCAGCCGATCTCTAGATACAGTACACTCCCCTCGTCCTCTACCCGGCTGCCAGAGCCCCATGAATGCTCATTCACAGTCGTGGTTCTACGTATCTAAACCAAAATTTTATACACTTTGTCGGTCCCCCAAGTTGTTGTAAATCCCAGTGATCAAACAGGTGAATGAGACACTGACGCGGAGTCTACAGCTGCATCGGATGGGGCACCCGGGGTTCGGGTAGCCGTTTCAGAGGTGGTGGAGCGTGTATTGTGGTGGAACCGCAAGCTACTCATCTGCCGCTCCGTCTGCCTGTTCCATGCTCGCCCCAGAGAAACTCGATAAACAACAAGAAAGTATGCAATTACCTTTTCAAACAGGGCATACGTCGTCGTCAGAGGGAGACACTATTTGAGAATTGATAGACTCACTTTGATCTCAGTATCACAAATCACGAATAAAAGACTCAGGGGACTTCCAATAGTAAACAGAATCACACCGGAAAGGGACCATGCAGATTCCAAGGCATATGATTCAATGAGCATCGTTGCAATGCTCGTGTACTGCCTGCTGATTCCCGATTTCCCTGTGGTGTAGTGAGCCTTCTCACACTAGCAGGTAGGAGTTAAACATACTCACCCATCAACCTGACATGGCGCCTCCGTACGAACATCAAGTGTGAAATCACAAGTGCAGTGGCAAGGATTGTAAATGCCACCTGAAGTCCAAGAGTGGCAGTGACGGCTGCAGCATAGTCCGCATTTTGGGGAAAGACCTTTAGGCTAAGTGGGTCGAAACCCGTTATCAATTCCATTGCTAGAATTTCAGCTTCAGTACAAAAAACGGTCCATAATTGACGTCAGCCTACCTCCGTAAGAGAGAAGGAGTAAGTAAGGTAGGATAGTGATGATGGCAGCATAGTATGTTGCACTCCAGATAACCCATAAACGCCAGACCTGCACAGCGAAGGTACCAGTAAGCATCAGTCATACAGGGGATAATAGACTGGGCACCTGTATTCCCGATGGCCAAAAATCGGCGATAAAAGCAGAGAAAAAATATATGGATTCATCTAGCTGGAAATCTGGATCCTTGGGCGGATATATGGATGGTTCTCCGAGAAATTTGTTATAATTGACATATGCTACTTGGGTTATCCGGGAATCTGCTGTGATAGAAACCACCTCGCATATCATCACTACAGTGGCACAGACAAACGTGAATATAGTTTGTCGTCGCTGGTGCGGACCTTTGAGCTGAGGGTAGAGTGACCAGGCGCAGAGGATATAAAGAATGAGTATGATGCCCAGCAAAACACCCCTGAGGGTTGTTGTGCTGATAAGATCGAGAGTTTCGTAGAAGAATATGTTGCTTTGAGTGGTATCATCCATTCTGGACTCCGGGTTTGATAGATGAAGTATCTATCATCTTCCAATCCAGCTAATATAGGGCAGCATTCAAGTTCGCTGAAACGACCGTGAGCGTCACTACCGGGATTGAGTAGCACTTTCACTCCCAAATTTAGCCCCGGACGAAAATAACAAGACATCAGGTCTTGCCACGATAAGACCTCGACCCATCCGAGTACTTGGTCGGGACTGTCAAACATCAAGGGACCCGTAGACCATACTCTGGAGCTGGTAGGCCCAGAGAGGGAATATAGTGTAATGCCTGTTGCTTCTCCCTTCACTTTTTTCGCGGAGCAAGAGGTGGGGATGCCTAACAAGGTTAGATCTGCTACTTGGCTGAGGACGCTTGTGTGCTCTCTCCCCTGTTGTGCCCTGCACTTTCAAAGCCAGCTCCGTACTGGGTCAACACCTGGAATTGAACGAATGTGATAGTTGGGATTATTTTTAATAGACAATCACTCGCAGCACCCTGGTTGGAGTTGACTGTTCAACTCGCACTCCGCAGGGAATATAAGTATATCATACCTAGTATCGTCCATTGTTTCGGAGTGAGTAAATATCTCCATTGAGTATTCCCTCTGCCACCTTGAACACATGTGGATCATCATACTAGCAACAGATCAACCCCTTCAACCATGTTGGTTGCGAGATTAAGAAAGGGTTGTATGAAGAGGTTGATATATAGCACTGTTTCATTTTCAGATGTTTGTAGATTGTCCATGTTTCTCAGAAACCGGAATTGACACACACCTAGTCGGCTCCTAAGTCGTCGTGACTGACAGTCGCACGGCCTACAGCTACGAAACGTCACTCCTGCCAATTGCCTGGACTCGAGAGCCGCCAGCTGATCGACTAAATCATCCATCACCTTGCGCTCTTTGTCTGGACCCCCTTGAGCTTGAGTCCCAGTTGAGCTTGATCCACCGCTGCTCTCGAACTCAGGTTCACCGACTGCTAGTTCCTTGCCTCCTACATCAGAACTGGCCAATCGGAAGGGAAGAAATTCTTCATACTGAGCTTGGGCGGATCTTTTAGTTCAATTTTGTTCGTGAATAACACGTAAATGCTGGCATTTGCTCCCGTCCGCGGATGCTTCGGGTATAATCAGGCTTTTCGGCAATGTGCCCTTGATGGAGCTGATCTCCGTTCTGAATCCGGGCGGGTGTCAGCTTCGTGGCGCTTGCTAAAAGGCTCGGGTTTTATATATCTCTGAGAGGAACAAAGTACGTGCTCCTTTACATCTTTCCCTAGGTATGCAGAATTGTTAATGGATTCTAGGTGGTACATCACCGTCGCTGAACCTTTCGACGCCATTTATGGAATGACCTCTTACGGTCCGTGTCAAATAGGATACGGATGATAATGATGGGGTCCGTGCGTTATTATGCGGGGATAACTCACCATTTGTAGTCTTACTTTATATCGTCGTTCGATACACATGTGATTTTTTTTCACCTCGGTTGTCCTCATCCTACAGGTGTGGGCTAAATGCAGTGTGGTGTGCCCAGATGGCTGCCAAAGCGACGAGTCTTTGCTCCAGGGGTCTAGGACTCGCTCACGATGTCCTAGACTCTGATCCTGGACAAATGTTTCATGTTTGTGATCACCATTGTCGACTTGCTGAGTCTGGATATTGATACATGTTGAACGGAGGATTGGGCGCACCAGCGCATCAGCGGGCTTTCCGCACTTGGCATGAACGGTTAGAGGGACACGAGACATAGTTGAATTTCATCACAGGCGTTTACACCAGTTTTTCTCTTCGGACATTTCGGAATATATATATATGTAAATTTCTCGCCAGTCTCACCTCAGTCAATTACGCCTACGTGGTTGTCTGAGGTGAGCCTTACTCATTCTTATTGTCGATATCGTACTCATTGTCTCTATGTAGTAACTCATCGTCCGGTAATACACTCAGCGTAGACTTTGTTGTACTTGTTTTCCGAAATTTCCGTAAACTTGGAGGGAAACCCACCTACATCGGCTTCAGAGATTGTAAAACATCAGAGTGGGTCCAATTTTCTAGAGACTCTAAGCACTTGCTGAAGCCTGTTATATACAGAGCCAACAGGAGTCTTCGGAGTTTCTCGAAGGCGGCAGCAGAATAGCAATTGGTCAGAGATATTTCTTAACTGTTCACTCCGTGAATGGAGCAGTGTAAGGGCATATAAATCGTCCTTCATATTCCAGCTCGAAGAGTCCTGAACAATTATCGTCTGGGGTATAAACGCCTATCCCTAGTTCGCCAACCGGATCTCCACGACGTTCGTCTCCAGTATCGGAGTTGGGCCAGGCTATTGGCGAATTAGCTCACTTCCCAGATAACCAAGATCAACATTACCCACGCCATTCAAATGGAACCTCGTCGAAATGATTTCCGCTCTTCCGGGTTCCAAAAAGTCAAAGTCTGGAATCGTCACAGTGAAGTTCTGATATGGGTTCCCTGGGATTTCGTGCAACTGGGGAGAATATTGCCCAATGTATAGGACAGTCCCCAGCTGCTGGTCAGCTGGAGGGCAGGGGGAAGTTGGACAAGACTGGAAGGAAAGTGCGAGCCCGGCTTCGCGTGAGCCTTGGTGGCTCATCTATTGCAAGATGAAGTTAGACGCTGGGGATCTGGGGAACGATGTTCCTTACAGGTCGGACGAGCTGGACGGTTATTTGGCTACCTTTGTTCACTGTCGCGCCGCTTGGTGGGTTTCTGATATACGCGCCTTGAGCAGCGACTGTAGTGATGAACGCGAGGAGAGGCAACAAAGCAGATGCGAACTTGATTGTCATGCTAGTCTTGGGTGATGTTGGAGATTGTAGGTGCATGGCTGCCGTGATTTTTATATGCGATTGTAAGCTCAGGTCTGGAGGACGTGAAACCTGGTAGTAATCAATACATGTATTGGGTATGGGCATTGGTC
Organism: Podaxis pistillaris; assembly: GCA_018524465.1. Taxonomy (NCBI): domain Eukaryota; kingdom Fungi; phylum Basidiomycota; class Agaricomycetes; order Agaricales; family Agaricaceae; genus Podaxis; species Podaxis pistillaris. Next base: position 42,650 of record JAEUWN010000108.1, on the reverse strand, counting down.
GCCGTGTCCCTCCATTCATCTTAGCCATGCGGATTGCTATTCATTCCCGGGGGTGTTCCTGTGCGCTTGGCTATAAGGTTGCAAGGTGGGTGCCGAGATGAACACCAGGGGCAAAAGACCGCACTGAGGGTCAAGGTCTGGTCCCCAAGTTCACATTAAACGGACATCCCAGCTAAAAATCATGTAAGACTCAGTCGAAATCGATCGTGAGGACAAAAGCCCCAGGTCCGTCTCATATCACCTCACCTGTCTTCCCAGTTTCATGCCTTCGTTCCGCTTTGGTCTTGCGGGGTTTATAACCCGTCATATTATTATGTCACTGTGGAATGAAAGGGAGCGCTGTCGGAGGGGTTGGGTATATTGTTTACTCCCTGTGGGTTGTGGCAGCTTTTCTGCGAGGTGTGGAACATCCCTGCATTGCCAACTCGGGGAGTAAGCGGGGAGATATTTACCAGAGGGTATAAGGTGGCATTGCACGCTATATTTCGGTCTTGATCCGTTACCTTCCCCATATCAATCCCAACGTTCAGCTGCATGTAGCTATAGTCAGCTGCTGGCCGGGCATCAGCACGAAGGAGATTTGAAATGGATTGAAATCTTGAGGCAATAATAGGCTAAACGAGTGTCCGTAATTATTCATGAAGGATACGGATGGGTGGGTACGCACACTCAGACACACTACTGGATTGTTCTCCCTCTGTCAGTCATTAGGACCTTTTTATATATTGTATCACGCAGCAGGTGCCTGAATGCCAATGGTTGAATTACTATATACGGGATAGTCCCATCTCTTCCTTTCATCGTCCAAAGCATAGGCCCTTCACCACAAACAACAAGAGTATGGGTGGAGTCTAGCCCACGAGCTTGACATCCACAACGTTCGTTTCCAAAACAGGAGCTGGCCCAGCCTACCCCATGTCGAATCCAACAATCAGCACTCGTGCATAATCTGAACAGAAAAGGCTGCTCACCCCAATTAAATGAAACCTCGTGGCAATGATTTGCGCCGGACCAGGTTTCCAGAAATCAAAGTCAGGGATTGTCACAGTGAAATTCTGGTATGGTTGTCCTGGGATCTCGTGGAACTGAGGGTTGAACTGGCCGATGAACAGCACGCTGCCCAGTTGATTGGTTACTGGGGGACACGGGTTCGGTTTCTGACAGTATTGGAATGAAAGGACGAGTCCAACTTCACGGGAGCCCATGATGCTATTCTGTAATGCAAAAATCACGTAGAGGGGTTGGATGAGCTGACTGTGAGATGGAGAGCTAGGGAAAGACATACGGGCCGGACGAGCTGGATGGTGGTATTCCTTCCCTTGTGGACCTTTGTTCCCTCCCTTGGGTATCTGATGTGAGCCGCCTGGGCAGTGACGGTAGAAACGCATGCGAGGGCAGACACTAAAGCAGCTACGAGCTTCATGTTGGAGTTACCGGATTCTGAGTTCACTTGCGAAAGGACTGGGATCAGCGGGACGAGGTGACACCTCTTTTATGGATCCAGGCTAGACGGATGTATGTTAATGATTAAGGCACATACGTATTATGTGGGCATGGGTGGCCGTTCAAGGATGTATTTTGGCATTCAGCACATGTGCAGAATTCATTCACTTTCATTCATTCTGAGATGTCCTGTCCTGTCTTGTCCTGCCCTATACATAGACTTAGGGTTGTGGCATGCCGAGATGGCTGTCAGAACGGTGCCCAGGCCCGTGACTTGTTCGGATTCTTCAGGGTGACCCAACGACAACTGCGTGGTGCATAATCTACTCAACTGCTTCTTATATTGCATTTTGCTTGAGTGCGACGGTAGCCAGCTATGCGGCCTCGACATTTTTCACTCAGAAGTTTATCTACAAGACAAGGAGATAATTTTGGGCATTCTTTTCATAAGCAAAGTGGTACTATTGAATGCACAAATAGTCCTAAGCCTCTATCCGTCGCTTAGCTTAAACAGTATCCATGAACAAACACAGTCTAAATCGTGAACGTATTTATCTATCATAGTAACCCCTAGCCCGTCAACTGGACCTCTGCGACATTCGTCTCCAGCACCGGAGTCGGGCCAGCCTGCGCAATGAGTGAGCTCACTTATCGGCCAACCAAGGATCAAGCACTTACCCCAATCAAATGGAACCTCGTAGAAATGATCTCCGCCCTCCCAGACTGCAAAAAGTCAGAGTCCGGAATCGTCACCGTGAAATTCTGATACGGGTTCCCCGGAATTTCGTGCAGCTGGGGATCGTATTGCCCAATGAATAAGATGGTACCGAGCCGTTGGTCAGCTGGAGGGCACGGAGAAGACGGGCAAGATTGGAAGGAAAGTGCGAGCCCGGCTTCACGTGAACCTTGGATACTGTTCTGTTGAAAGGTGAAGTTGAATGCAAAAAAGATTCGGGGATAAATTGCCTTACAGGTCGGACGAGCTGGACAGTGATTTGGCTGCCTTTGTTTACTGTGGTGCCATTTGTCGGGTTTCGGATGAACGCGCGTTGAGCAGCGGCGGTAGTAACAAAAGCGAGAGCGGGCAATAAAATGGACGTGAACTTCATTGTCGTGACTGTCGTAGGTGTTTATGGAGACCCTAAGTATGTTTGTCGTGATTTTTATATGTGGTCGCAAGCTCAGGCCTGAAGGGCGTGAAACTTGGTAGTAATCAATGTCTCTTTCTCCATCTTAGTCGTGTGTGGCGTAATGCATTCTTGACATAGGAGCCCCGTGCGCTCAGCTGCGGCGATTCAAGGCTAGCCTTCATGCCGAGATTATTATCAAATATAAAAAGACCACAGTGAGGTCAAGGTCTGTAACAAGAACCAGGACTTCTGAGTTCGCATGAAGCAAATACACGAGCCAAAGACACAGAAAATCACGTACAACACGGTCGAAGTCAATCTCGAAGACAAAACTCCCAAGTCCGATCCTCACCGCCTTCACCCGTCTTCCCAGTTCCATGCGCTCTCTCCCCTTTAGTCATCCGGTGTTCATAGCCCGTCCATATGTCACGGTGGAATACAAAAGAACGGAGTTGGATATATGGTGGGTTAGGGGGTTTACTCCCTGTGGGTTGTGGTGGCTTCTTCGCGAGCCGTGGAACATCCCTGCATAGGTATAAGTTCGATCAGTGGAAGAACGGAGGTGGTGGGATGGAGTGAGCGGAGGAGATACGTACCAAAGGGTGTAAGGTGCAACATTTCGCAGGGTGATTAAAATCGTGCCTCTTGTTGCGACCGGTGTTGTTTCGGTTGGAGGAAGGGCATCAGGGTCAAGAGGTTCGACATCGTCTTCGTCGTCTTCTTCGGCCGTTTTCTTCTTCTTGGGTTTCATTACAGCGGGAATAGGTCCTGTTTGCAGCATTTTCGCAGCAGATCGCAGAAAATCCAGCATCAGGACTTGATTGGAGAGTATATTTCGATCTTGATCCGTTATACCCTTCCCTATGTATGGCAAGGCTCAGGTCTCTGCCTCTAGAGCAAGTTATTTGCGCGCACCAGCATGAGGAAAATTCCAGACAATACGATCCCATTTCCGTCCCTTCAACCCAGGAATCTTCTCCAACCTCGTTGCATCAACACCAAAGAGGACCTCCACACCTCGCTCCTTCAACGCGTTGACGATCTCCTTCGCATCAGGGTACTTTTCGTAACACTCTTCCTCCTTATCATATGCTGTCGCAGTGATGTTTCCAGGGGGTAGGTGTTCGAGTCCGGCCGGTGGATGCACGACTAGTGCACGTGTGAATGAGAAGTTGCCCTCGCCAACAAGGAGGATTTTGTCCGTGACCTGGAAGGGTATGGTCGGCTTCTGGTTTGGTAAAAGTTTTTCGGGCGCCCTTGCTTTGCTTTTGCCTTTGGATTTTGAATTTAAGGATTGGTTGGTGGCAGTGGGTTTCTTGCCTTTGAGCTCAGCTGCGTGTGCCGCCTGTTGGGCTTTGTCTTTTGCTTTGAGCCTAGATTGTTGAGATTTGAGTGCAGCTTTCAGTCCTTTGCCCATCGTCGGCAATATCACTCCAAAACTGTTAGTGGACAATATTCCGAGGTTATTTGTTAGTGTTGCTTTCGGAGGTTGTCCACAAGCCAATCGCCGTCGTCGATCGCGACCAGGGGTGCCACGATTACAGGATTACCATATGGGGATATACGTGGAAATGCCACGTCCTAAATCACATACCTTCACCACAAACTATTCTGTACCATACCCACCACCCACCCTCACCCAACACTCTACCAAACACATCGCCACTCCTTCACTAATTTATCATGGTACGTGTTCTGTACTTACCAAATCATTGAACGCAAGCTAATGCATGCAACTCGGTAGCCTACCGAATTCGAGCTGCGCAAGAAGAACGAAAAGTTCGCCAAGGACGCTCGCGCAGGCAAGAAACCTACACACTTGTCACGGCAAGAGAAACTCGCGAAACGGAGTCCTATTAATCTTTGGGCACTGGGTGTCATCTGCTTCGTAGTCATTGGTGGAGGTGCGTCTTACCCTTTGCCTTCCTCACGCGACGCGCAATGCTCACACGATTCGTTCTGTAGTGGTATTTGAACTGGTTAGGTTAATCTTCCTATGAAATAGGTTGACAGCACAGTCAAAATCTCGGCCATTAGGCCTCTTGTCCGTTGTTCCTCTGTACATCACGTTACTTGGCAATGATTTATTCGCATTTTTTTCGGCCGAATTGCTTATATTGGCGGTGAAAGTCGCATCGAATCTGCATGTGTGCATGTCGATCATTGGAACGATGATGATTGAGAAGAAGGATCGGCCGTATTTAAAGGATGGTCTGCTAGGAGTGGAATTACTTCTCTGCTACCCCACGCACATAGTCGCTCAATTCGATACGTGGTGCAAAAACATGATGAAACACTCCCAAGCGGATAAGCTCGGCAGTTTATAACCCAGAGGCGAACAGACCCAATCTGGTTCCCCCTGGTGGTCACAAATGGACAACTGCTCTTCACCTTACTCCTTCACAATTTCGTTACGGTTGAGTCAGGTGCAAGAGCAGCGATGAAACAGTTATACTCCAAAGTCGATATAAATCAAATGCGCACAATCGCAGAATCCAAGTAGCCAGTCTAATCATCAGCGCCAGAGACGCTCGCAGCAGCACTAACGCTCATACTTTGAGTCCCGCTCCCCGCACTCGCACCGCCAATACTCTTCCCCTTGCCCTCCCCATTATCCTTCTCAGCATCCTTCTCCTTCTCCTCATGCTCAGCAGAATCATCCATCTTTTCATCTCCACGACTTTGTCCGCTCGGCCCAGCAACGGCAGCACCAGCACCAGCCTCCTCAGCAATCATCTCAACATCCATCATATCACCTTCCAACTCCCTCTCGTCAATCTTTATCTCATCACCAGCCCATACACGCATGGTAGGTTGCCAGACCATAACAACATTATCTTCGGACGTGCTGGCTGCGGTCCAGTTTTCACCTTCACCTGGAGCCCAGCAGAAGTCTGTTGGGCGAGCGGTGTGACCTGTAGGGAGGAGTTGCGCGAGTGTTGCATTTTGAGAAGTGAGATAGGAACTTACCTCCGTGAACGAAGAGTAGTTCGGGAGGACCATCTTCTTGGTCGTCGGGCGTTTGTTCTTGACCGATAAGAGACAAATCCCAGACATTGATGCGCCGGTCGCTCGAGGCCGAAGCAAAGATGGTGGGGTTGTGGGGTGACCATGCGAGGTGCAGGACTTCATCCGTGTGAGATTCGAAGATGTGGAGTTTCTTTGTTGGTACACGGATATCATGTAGAGCAATGGTCTTTCAGGAAGCAGTGTTAGTTTCGGGTATGGTGGAGTGGGTTATGGATTAGCTGACCTTATCGGCGCTTCCGGTAATTATTAGATGATCGCTTGCGGGGCTGAATGAGACGGCGAGGATTTCTCTGTCGTGGGCTTGAATGGATTGCTCAGGATCGAGTTTTGTTCGTGAGTCCCAGCTATATTATGTATCATTTTCTGTTTTCTTTTCAAAGAAAAAGGAGAAGAACACAAACAGCATCAGCATTTTGTCATCCCCAACACTAGCGAAGAGGTTTTCTTGTGTTGGATGCCAGTCGACGTCCTGCCAGGATTGTCAATGTATTGCGTGAGCAGAGCAAGGGATAACTTACGCCGACTACGGAGGTGTGTCCCCGGAAGATGTTGATAGGTGCAATAGAGGCGTTTCCTTTCATATATGCATTGATATCCCTTCAAGAGCCTATCAATAAACCTTCAAACAAATGTAATTGAATGAACGCACCAAAGGCAGACAGTCATATCCTCAGATGCGCCCAACACACGTCCAACTTTGGTCGGACTCCAAGCGAGACCATACCTACCACCCCAATCAGCTCCTTCAAAAAAGAGAACGAACAAACTCGATACTCACCCTTCCCTCTGCTGTCCAATCAATCTAATATCCGGCTTACACTCACCCCCTCTCTCCGGCTCACTCGAATGCTTCGTCCTATCAAACACAAACACCTCACCCGTAACCGCCTTAGTAGCAATCAAATCCGGATTCTGGGGCATATACCGAGCGCGGTTGACTTCGCCTTCATGGTTTATCCTTTGAATGATTTGGATACGGGGTGCGGGTGGGATAGTATGTCCACCGAGTTCCTTGCGCTCGTCGTCATAGTCTGCTCGGTCAAGTTTCTCGGCGCCGGTGGAAGGGTGGGAGCGTTTGGGAATTTGGACTTGGGCGATTTGGAGGTAGTCTTGGGCTTGGCCGGAGGTGTGCGTGCCGAGGAGGAGGCGGTGGGTTGTGTAGGGTTTGTTTTCGTTTCTGGGTGTGGATAGGTGCGGTGGGTTGGTTAGTGGGTCGAGGGAAATGGCATGGGGGAAGGAGGGGAACCTACAGTTCTTTGTCAGGGAACCATTGGCAGGTTAGACTTGGCCAGTCGAGGGCATGGGTTATCACAACGTCGTAGAGGTAGGGTGCGTTTTTCTTCCTGTGGTAAGTTTATGAGTTCTGCATAAGGGGCTGATTGTCCGTCATGCGCACCAGATTTTGTATTCCTGTGAAGAGGGGTCAATATGTGTCTTTATGATAAGTTTTCCGCGCAGTATACCTCATTAATGAGCTTGTTCTCTTCCTCTGCGACGAGGTCGTCCTCAACCTCTTCTACTTGTGGCTTCATGGTAGGCTCAAAATTATAGATCAAGCAGTGAGCGAGTAAGGGTGATAATACAAATGCGACGCGACGCGTATTTCCCACGGTTTCTTGCCATTTGGTCGGATGTTCATTGTTCGAAGAATATACAATGATGATATTTATTGCAATGTGTGCGAAGGGATATATGCCAATGACAAGTTCTTATGGTGGGAGAGGTAATAAAAAGGTTCCACAGAACGCAGACAGAAGGACGTCGTGATTTACGAGGTCAAAATAAGTCTATTGGCAGATAGCGAAAACGAGGGTACGACTCGACTGTCGGAGGGTGGTTCATGGTTTATGATGACTTCTCCCATTTCGCTATCAGCTTCTCTAGGTCGAATCTGGGGTCTTCGGGGTCGGTAACAACTGTGTAAATGCATACATTAGCAGCTGAAGAAACAACTCAAGAATTTGGTGTGGTGTTTGGGGAGCGGGGTTGGGTTTGGGTTAGGAGGTGAACTGACCAGTGGTATCCTTAGCTGCTTCCTGCTTCCTCTTCCATGCCTCTTTGGCCTCTGCAATCAACCGCTCCCGGTTATGAATGGCATATTCAACCTGGTGCTTATCGTGCTCGGCCCGTAGCGTTCGGCGGTGGTACCAGCCATAGAAAATGCCTGAGAAAAGAGCCGTGTACCGGACAACCTGTATATCAGGAAATTGGAACGAGAGGGCAGAAGCCGAAGAGCAGTGAGTTTGTAAGTTGGTGAAGACACGGGTTGTGGAACGAGGACCTACGTTGACTGTTGACGAGACCATGTTTACGCTTGACCCGGTGATACGAATTAGTGAGGGCAGGTATATGGTGGCCTCAGCACTGGAATGAGCACTGTCAGAGAGACTTTGGCAGCGACGGCGGGCAGGGAGTACTAACCTGAATTTTGGAGGAAAGAGTGGTGACGGAGGAGCGCGACACGGAGAATTTCGGTAGCTGATTATGTCAGCAGGGCTTTGCTCAGTGCAGAGTTGCTACTTCCAGGGATATTCGCGTGCTCATCGTCTCTGGAAACTTCCCTTGTTCAACGAATATGTATATCTACTGGGATGGCTCTGTCCTGACTGTGTCTTAGCCAGTGTACAACTCCGTATTTTGTAGACCAGCGTTGTGAAGCGGTGGGGAATTTTGCTAGTTTAGCCCCTGTATTCTATTTGAGGCACGTTCCGTGTCAACAGCCGTTCGCCTGGCGCTCTGAATGATCTTTCCGGGGTCCAGCAAGACAAAGGCGGAGTCTGATACACTGCCTCAGCACTGAGCACCAGCACTACAGAAATCTGTCGAATCATGTTTCGTGCCTCTCCTTGGGTCACTTACCAACCCAATCCATCCCATCAATTAACCACCAGCACCCCAATGGACAACGACATCGACATGGATGCCCCTCACATTTCTACCCTCCAAGAGGAAAAGACTCCTCCCCCGAGTTCCCGTTCAAAGCACCAGGCACGCAAGTCCAAGCCAAAGCAGCCAAAATCCAAGGGTGCAGATTTCCCAACTCAGCCCCAGCCAGCTGCCACATCGGATGACGAGGCTGTGGATGAAGGAGAGGAGGAAGAAGACCAGCTTATTGACGACGAAGACGACCTTAATCCTACCCCTACACCAGCCTCGACGTCGACCAAGACGTCCGAGACGGCTGCAAAGAAGAAAACCCCCGCGAAGCGCAAACCGCGCAAAGAACCCGGTACAGAGGAAGAGGGGAAGAAGCGTACAAAGAAAGAGAAGCTCTCCCATCCTGCGCCGTCCACGTCTGGTACACTTGGTCTTGCACCGACTGCACCTGCCAGCATAGAGGCTACTCTTTCCGAATCTCACGACGATGGAACAGGCACTAATACTGGTGCAAATACGCCGTCCATCAGCGTGGTAGACAGTGAACCGCAGGATACAAGTTCTGTCCAAAAGCCAACCAAAAAGAAGAGCACTCCGCGAAAGACTGCGTCTACTCCGAAAACGGTCAAAGCAAAGCCATCCAAGTGCGTTCACCACCTGTCTGTGCTACCACCTGTCTGCTCAACCAGAGTTTATTTGACACAGACTCAAGATGGTCATACCCGCTTTGTCTGCTATTGTTGCGGACGACGCTGCGAGTGTAATGAGTGAAGGAGGTTTGTGCCATTCCTCAGTCATGTCTACCCCAACTCATAGGCGCTTAGGTGTCTCTGGAACTGCTGCCTCATCGCCTGTCACTGGCAACTTTGAGAAATCTCAACCAGCCTCCCCGGAACCAGAACAAGCACCTCCCACATCACCTCCACCAGCACCCTCAGCCTCTCTCCCAGATGAAACCAACCTCGAAAATATCCCTCTCCCCGTCTATCCCCTTCCTTCCAAACCCTTCCCAGTCCAGCCCCCACCAAAGATACCTACCGGCTTCGCGCCTCCGCTCCCACTAGATAAAAGCAGCAAAAAAGTGAGACACTGGCGCATGGCGCACCGTGAAATCCGGGGAATCGCAGGTGGCCGGTGGTTCGTGCGTTCATGGGTAGGCGATAAAGACTCGGAATACGCGGCTTCCGTCGCAGCAAAGGAGAGTGAAAAGGCCAGCAATGGGTCAACATCCCTGCCTAAAAGCCTATCCTCTACCTCGCTCTCTGCTCCGCCGCTGGGGAGAGCAGGGAAGAAGGCTAAGGGAGCGTCGTCTTTGACTGCATCTGCTGCACCTTCGCGTGATGGGTCCGTTATTCCTGATGCTATTACGACGGCGATTCCGGTTACGAGCACTGTGCGTGCGCCGACAAAGATGCGGATTCAGCAGTTGCCTGAGGAACCTCAGTCGGATGCTGCTATGGACACTGATCCTACCCCTGTGCCGCCTTCTGAATCTTGAGCTTGTCGTTCGTGATCATCACCATCACAGCATCGTTTTCTCTCCGGTGCTTTTGTGTACTTGTAGACCCAGATTCTTGATGACTGTTTATATCGTGTCGCTTCTGATTGTTATCCCTGTGTATACCCGATCGGTCTAATTTCTAATGCTTGTAGACTCTGCCAACGGCTTCAGTGACCAGTTTCTGCGCGATTTGTCCGTCCGCAGTGACTGTGCGGAGCAGCTAATCGGATGCGTCACACCACCATTTATAAACGACCGTGTGACGATTCGCCAATAGTGTAGCAGCTTTAATCGGTTAGGTTACCACAATATACATACCACTCCCGAGTACCTTATCCCCCTCTTCCTCCCAATCTCGACACGTAGTCAAGACGTGTTATTCGACACATCTGCGATTATCAGACTCCTAGAAAAACGCGGGAATGTCTTCGAGCCATGCGACTGCGGTAGACAAGTCTGATGCGCTGAGGGGTTCGGTTTCTAGCAGGACTAGTGAACGTGGTCCGTCCTCCTCTCCTATCTCTTCTATGCCCATTTACCTGGCGGTGTGCGTGTTGTTGATTTTTGGATTTGTGGTTCTCTGTTTGTGATTAGCAGCGATGTCGCACAATAACTATGCCTCGGATCCAAAGTACAAGAAATATGTCCAACAAGTCGAGAAGTGTCTCAATGCGTTTGACAACGTGCATGAATGGGCGGATTGTATTGCGTTCCTGAAACAGCTGCTAAAAGTGCGTATGTTGTCATTTTCTTTGGAGTCGCGGGAGTGACTGGAGTATAATGCTGTTATAGACGTTTCAGACGTATATACAATTCAAAGAAATCCCGAAAAAGCTGATTGTTGCGAAAAGGTTATCGCAATGCTTGAATCCTGCACTGCCAACTGGTGTACACCAACGCGCATTGGATGTGTACTCGCATATTCTCGCGGTTCGTGGGGTACGTTTCTGAGTTTGCATTCATCTTGGCAACACCTCATTCTGTCCTCATATAGTCTGAAGGGTTGAAACAAGATCTTGCGCTATGGTCGTCTGGACTTTTCCCATTCTTCGAGTACGCAGCAACTTCTGTGAAAGTATGTTCAAGGTTCCTATCAACACTCCCCCTTCACCAAACCTACTCCCTCTTCACGCTTTTGAGAAGCATCATGACCTATCATTATCTGACTCCCCGATTATATAGCCCAACCTCCTCAATATATACGACACCTATTACCTTCCATTACAAAGCGACCTCCGGCCTATAATGAAATCGTTCATTTTGGCGTTGTTACCTGGGTTGGAGGAGGAGACAGGGGAGTATTTCGACAAGGTATGTCTTCAATTATTTCATGTTTTATTTTGGAAGTTGGTAATCGGAGGTGGTAGGTTATGGGATTGTTGGACAAGTTATCCGGGACGGTGTCGCCTTCGTTTTTCTTCCAGAATATCTGGCTCGTGATGTTGACGACGCCGTCTGCACGAGGGACATCCCTCAACTTTTTGGCACGGCGCTTGCCACATATGAATGCCGATGAAGGTACGTCTCCTTTCGTACGGATCCCAAATCCACTCGTTTATGTTCATCCAGACATCACACCAATAATCGGTCGCGACATTGGTCTTATGATTCGAGCGTTCGCAGCAGCTCTCGAAGACGAGAACCTCCTAGTCCGACGAAGCGTCCTTGATATTCTTCTGCAATCCATGCGTGTTGACGGGTTCGCCGTACGCAAGGCCCATGCAGACGACCGTGCGATTCTCATGCGCGCAGCGACGGGTGTGGTACTCAGAAGGGATTTGTCGTTGAATAGGAGGTTGTATACATGGCTGTTGGGCCCGGAAGAGAGGAGTGAGAATCAGGTTGCGTTTTTGAGGAAACATGCATTAGAACTGTTGAGTGGAACGTTGAAGGTGAGTCTGAGGTGTGTTTTTGGCCTCGTTTGGTGGAGAGATTGATGTTTTGAATAGGCTGAGATGGTTTCGCCATCTGGGGACTATGCGGAGTCCCGGCCGTTCAAGATTTTTATTTCGTTATTGGATAAGTGGGAGATCGGGGCGCCGCTGACGGAGGTGTTGGTTTATGATGCGCTTGAGGCGGTGAAGAATTTGATGGAACACCCTACGGACAGCAGCGAAGATGTGAGTCTCAGTGCGGATCCGAAATCGCTAGATGTTGATGGTGAACGGGCATAGATTTCGACGACGGCAAGCACACTTTACGAAGCCGTTGAGCCACAGCAGGCATGGAAATATTTGTTGACCGCGGTGTTCAAAGAATTGTCGGAAGATGACGATGTCTTTGAGGTGAATTTCCAGTTCTTGTTCACCGAGTGCTTCTAAGTGAAGGTGTATAGGGTATTGAACTCGTGCGATTCATCCTACGGTCTTTCCCTCAAGACGAGGAACTCCAGACACTCCATTTCCCGATGATATTGGCGGGTATTGTTGATGTCTTTAACGTGAGTCTCTCCTTCGGGTTCTTGGGTTCTTTCTGTTCATTATTTTCAGCTCCAAATTCAAACAAGTCCTGCAAAAGCATCCACACGAGCGTATCAGCAGGCTATGCTTCTAATTCATGAACTACACTCGCATATACCCCAAATCGCCCTTTTGGAGCGGCCAGAAATGACACGAGATAGCGCCAATGCACGACAGACGCAACGACCATACCAGTTCGCTTGTACGTTTTACGGAATAAAAGTTTCACTCCCAACGCCTCCACCAGAAGGGTCTTTTGCCGTACCTTTCGCATCGATTTTTGAAAACCTGGTCTCATGTTCGGCGAAGTGTGGAAAGGAGCTTGCAAAGGCGAAAGATGCTACGATTCTACGCGAGGTGTTTGGCAGGATCTTGGAGTTATTGAATGGAATGGTGGGGAGGCTTGCGGCTCCTATGAGTGTGATTTGGGACCTGGAGACGTGGTTTGGCACGTTGTTGGAGAGCATGGAATATGAGGTACGTCTTATCGTCTGTCGTGATCAATGAGCTGCATTCATTCCATATCTTTTGTCAGTCCGCGATTTTTGCCACCGTGGACCGCATAATTAGCCTCAGCGTCTCCCTGCATAAAACCAACTTCTTGGAACCCAAACTTAACATCGATGATCGTGCGGTGATGTCGAAAATGGTGAACAAATTGCTTCATTACCTTCGCCCGGAATATACCACGTATCATGTTCGTTCAGCGAACTTGATTTGGTCTCTGGACTCGTCGGTGAAGAAGCCGCATGTAGAGAGCATTTTGGCACAGAGCATGACTTCGCCGGAGTCGAGGAATGTTAGTGAAGCATATGAGACGTTTGGGGTTTTGTGGAGGTTGACTGGTGAGCAGCAGCAGTAGATATATGCGTGTTAAGTGGGTTCTGACGACGTTTTAGAGGACCATCTGTTACCTGGGTTCAAGTTCAAGGTTCCCATGATGATTGTACTTGATACCCTCAAGAGTGATGACCCGCATTTACGGAGGATTGGAGAAACTTGGATGAGGTGTAGTTTAAGGTCCTATCTAAGGTATGCTGATATGACTTGGTGCGCATAGAAGCGTGGCTGAGGAGCTTTATCTCAACACAGAATCTTGGACCCTATCCTATACGAGCTTCTCAACCCTACAATCCTCAGAACCCCGACACAAGTCAAAGTTCACGGGAAGGAGATCCAAGGTTTCACGTATGAGAAGCCCTGTGACCAGAGATATATCAACTTTCTACTGGAGGTTCTGCTTTCCATTGTGCGTCTTGGAGGGCAAGGGTTCACGAAAACTGCGAGGACCTCGTACATCCGTCGGTCGCATCACCCCGGATTAGTTAGTCGAGTAGACGCTGGTAAGTTCCTATTGTGGCGTCGAGATATACATACTGATTTTCAGGAAGGCAATCTGCCGGATAACGATGAGAGCTACTTAGAGGTTCTGGTTGAGATCCTGCTCAGGTATGTGTGCACGCATTGGTATTGTACGGTACCGTTAATGGTGTTTCTAGATTCTTGCAATCTGAACCGAAGGCCCAACGGGCCCCGACAATGCAACCTCTGAATGGTCTTATCCAATCTTCTGCGGTTGAAATTTTGCAGCTCATCGTGTCAAGAGGGGAGGTGGAACCTACTTCCGTGGAGACGGTGGAAGCCATCGTCATTGGCAAACTCTACTTCTGCATTCACATGAAGAGGCTTGACTTACAGAACAAGCTTCTGCATCTCCTACATTCTTTGATATCTGTGTCTACCACTGCCACCGAGACAGCACAAATTGTTGCTTCTGGGAAGCAGAAACAGGATGACAGTCCTGCCAGTGCTCAACCCGAAGCGGAAAAGTCGACAGCTGGAAGCCAGCGAACATACCCTGTCAACCCTCTCCTCGTCCAAACCCTCATCGATGGAATCTCAACGCGGAGCAATCGGCCTATCCTGCAGCATTGGCTAGACTTCATCCTCATGGCCGTACCACAGTTCCAGCCTGCCCTACAGCCCGTCGTCGCACCGCTTAACGATTGCTTGTGTAGGCAACTGCATATTTCGCTGAAAGACATCCAACTCGCAGTACGACAATCGGATAATTACGCCAGGGACGTCCAGGCGTTGGTAACGGACGCAGATATGATTGCGTTGTTGAATGGGTTGGAGAGGTTTGTGCTGCTGAGCTTAGCGTATACGGAAGAGGATAGAGACGACGGGGATTCGATTGCGGACAAGCCGGCGCAGGAGAGCGGCGGATTGCTTGGGTATGTGTCGAATGTGTTTAGTTCGGAGAGTACGCAATCGGCGAATACGGAACAGCTCACGGTGAGCCCCCATGTTCATTCGTTTCCTCTGGATTGCAAATTCATCGGTTTGATGCCTATAGGCACGCTCTCCCGCATACCGGGCATTGGATGAGGGTATTAGGGTGCTGTACTCAATATGGTCAACTTTGGTGTGGACAAAACCTGAGCCCAAGTCTGCGAAGGATGAGTCACTTTCAATGATCTATAGCCGAACTCGGCTACGATGCCGTCGTGTGTTGGAGCACTTGTTCCGTGTGCAGTCTGCGGAAGTTTTTGAATCGATCGTGGAGTGCTGGAATCGCTACAAACCAGTAAGGTCCTTTAGCCCCGTGCTCTCCTTCAATGATCTGATCGTCCATCCAGTCGCATACGGGATCCTCGGCGGAAGCAGCTTTTGAGATCGTGGATATCCTCGTGTCGAATGCACAGAACGCCGTGCATATGACATGCGAAAGCATTTGGTGCCGGATATCAGGTGTCTCGGAAAAGAGCAAGAAGCAGGCCATCAATCCTAATCTGTACGATCTTGAATACTATGTACTGCCCCTGCTAATTCTATTCTTCGTAGAACCGACGCCGTTTTGTTCAAGTTCTTGGAACAATACATGGCACGCCTAGAAGGACCGATCGCAATGCAGGTCTGGGGTCGCTACATGCAGCTCGCGAAGGAAATCGCCAGCAGCGCGAAGGACTTTAAGGTCCAGAGTTTCTTCGCATTGAAATGTCTATCCGTTCTCGCGGAAAAGGTAACCCAAACTGCGGCAATGGAGGATCGACGGATACGGAAGGAGCTACAGGCGAGCACTTTACTATACCACCCTTTATTATGTGTTTTCTAAACCTAGGCTAGGATACCTATGGTAAGCTATTGGACGCCTGTGTCGTTCTCGTTGGACGATCACAAGAACAAGGCTCCTGGATACGTCGTACAACAAAGGAGTCCTTGGTCACGAATGGTCGTGAATCCCCGGCTCCTAAGGAGGAAAGACTCGATCCCAGCGCCAGCGTTTCTTCGTTATCCGCTCCTGATACCCCCAAACAGAGCAACTCTTTCGAGTATATCTCACAGGTAAGTCGGTCCTATCAGTCTTAATCCTTCCTGTTTTGACGATAAAATATAGATAACCCAGTTTGTTGCGTCATCCTCACTTCCCAACTTGCGGAAGTTTTTGGTGGACAACGATAGAGTAGCAAGTGTTTGCACGAACATTGTCTATTACATCGTCGCACCTGCCACGCGAGGAAGGACCAGGTATAGTTGTTCGAGTCAATCACTCTCGATTTACGCCGGTTCACGAGTTCAACAGACCGATGGACGTTGACGGCGTGATCCTATCGATACTTAAAGAAATGACACGCATGCCAAACACATTGAAAGCATGGAAGACACCAGTCATTGACCTGTTCAATGACAGTCGCCTGTTCAGCTCCCTTCCCGAAGAAGCTGAGTCTTGGAAACCTATCATCAAGTCGCTCTTCGACTCCGATAAAACCGCATTCCCGGAACTGTTGTGTAGGCTTTTCTTTAGTCACTTATAGACCTCCACTGATGGCCCGTACTTTCGCAGCTAAAGTCGCCACAGCACCATCCGCCAACATCTTCACGAACCGGGAATATGAAATGCTCCTCCGCTCATTGAACGTCCGACGACTGTCCTTTGTTGTATTCACTGGAGAGAAGAACCACTGGCTGACGCAGTTACCGACTATCCAAGAAAAATTGGTGGATATCCTGCGGAATGTCACGGCGCCAGTTGTTCAGAGCGAAGTATTCCTCTGCGTTCGGGTTTTGCTATGTCGGCTGTCCAAGCACAATTTGACGAGTTTCTGGCCTGTTCTTCTGACGGAACTTGTAAGTTCGAGCGGCCGAAAGGGCTGATTGTGCGACTGACTTCAAATCTAGTATCGCATATTCGAACAGGTCATGACAAATCTGCCACCTGACGGATCAGAAGATTTGCAGTTGGTTCTTGCTGCGTGCAAATGCCTGGATCTTCTAGTTACACTACAAACCGAAGAGTTCCAAATGTCGGTATTCTTGCATCTTGTTCCCTGGCAGCCCACTGACTTTTGCTTCAGCTATCAATGGATTTTCATCACCGACACAGTGGATGCCATCTACAGACCTGATAACTGGGCACCCGAGGCTATGATGGATCAACTGGCAGATGTTACTGGAAGTCTCCCAATCGCGGTATGTTGTTCAGCTATTGTTCTTTCCTCATAATCCTCACCCCGTACCCAGGACGCCCGCAAGTCAACGCCGGTGCCCAATGAAACGACCACATATGACGATCAACGGACATTAAGACGACCCTTACTTAACGGAGTAAAGCAGATTGAAAGTATCAGGGACCTGATTCCATTTTTCTCGAACGTTAGTATATCATCATATGAGAGTATGTATGCGAGCGGGGGAAACATCGATTGGGAGGCGGTGGAGAGGGGGATGATGGATGACTTGTTTGATGGTCGGTAGGCCTTTTTCTACTTTCGTATTCGTCTGCATAGTTTCATCTTCATTTCTCCACTGTTACACTTTGCTACATTTCGCTTAATGATTTCTTCCGTTTATGCAAGAAATGCGATGGGTATCTGAAGCTTTATGTATTCCAAGGATCAACCTAAGTGGGATTTGTAGATGAAGCCCAAAAGATATAGATATTAGTGTAACGAGAGATCCTTCGTAGAGGAATAAGATTACAACCGCGCCGACTCAAACAAAGGCTCAGAAGTCTCCCCAGTTCCTGCGGAACTTATACTGCATGCGAGACTGGATCAGTGCTTAGTTCAAGACACCAAGAAACTCGGATGGGTACTGTACCTTGTACGGCAAGTTCTTCCTCATCCTGTCACTGGCATCCTTCGGCGTCTTGTATCCCTTCTCACCAGTACCCCACTCCTCATGATTAGGTCTCTCGCCGGCATACTTGACCGCCGGGTCCTGTTTCTCCGGGGGAGGAACGCGAACAACAGGAGGCCTTGCAGGCGGAGGAATACCCTGTTGTGATGGCGGCAACTCATCTTGGTTGGCGCGAACGTGTTGCTGGTCGTCGGGGTGCTGCTGTTGAGGAACAGAACCCGAACCCATTTTCTGTGCCGCGGCTTCGGCAGCTTTTTGAGCTGCGATGATTTCCTCGACAGAGACACCAGCAAATTTGGCTTCGCGCTCGGCTTCTTCACGTTCAATGCGTTCATGGTGGGCGAAGTGTTCGATGTCTTCGGGGTGAGTGTAGGATTCGTCAGTTTGGGTTTCGGGTGTTGAGTGGTATTGTTCTATGGGCGATAGAGAAGAGGTTGGTTAGGGTCTGAAGGGGTTGGAGTTAAGTAGGGGTGAGGGGGTACCTTCATGGTGGAGGAAGAATTCTGTGCAAATTATGAGTGGTCAGCCTGGGTGGAAGGACAGGGTACGTGCAGCTGTAACGTACCACTCTCAACATCGTAGTGGTGACCTTCAGCCCCCATATGCTCGAAACTCGGTAGAGCGGCCACCCCAACACTCTCCAACTCCTTCAGGTCCACTAGGCCATCACGGTTCGCGTCAAGAATTTGCAAGACGGCGTTAACAATTGCATCGGCTTTCTTCTGGTGTTCCTCTTCGTCCTATGTATCATACATGATTTGTTAGCTGGTGATGATGCAGTGACGTGGGTTGAGTAGCGGACTTTCGACTTCTTCTGTGAGTAAACGTGGTGGACACCGTAAATGGCTTCAATCTCGGCTCTGTCCCAGGTTCCATCTCTAGCCAAGAAGGTATGTCACTCGTCAAGTGAAAGAGGGTAAGAAGAGAGTTGCTCACCGGTTCAAGTCATGCAACTGGAAGAAACTTCCAGCATCAAAGGAATCACTGTGCGCAACAATCCCAACGTCAGCAGTTTCTCAACGCAAATGATCGCCAAGGTAGACCTACATATGATGCTCCGAAGACATCTATAAAACATACAATTAACATTCCGATGACAACACAACTGGAACACAAAATCTCAAACTGACGTGTCTTTGTGCATATTGCTGCATAGATTCACCAGGCGCCGGCCCGCTGTGCTCGTGACCGCCATGCGCTGCTGCATATTGCGCAAGCACAAGTATGGACAGACTCGCAAGTGACTTCTTGAACATTGGGTCCCTGAAGGGGGTTTAGTTTGGTCGGAACACGGAGACTGGGAGGATGAAGAGTGGAGGAGGATGTGGGATCCAGGGCCAACAATTTCGGTTGCCATTTTCGGGATAACTAGCTCGTGGCTCTTCCGGCTTGCTGCAGCTACTCAATTGGCTGAGTTTAAATTTCACGGCTTCGGGCGTGGACATGGAGAATAAACGACAGAGGGGGTGTCGATATTTCAATGATGATTACAAGACATTATATACTGGGAATGCATAGTTCAAGGAGTGCGTCCGTCAAAGATTGTGGGATGTAAAGGATAGTCAGCAGGTAGTAGCCGGTAGCATCACAAACAAGGTAGTGCATAAGCCCACACTTCAACGCATCGAAATCCAAATCTAATCAAGGCCCAAACCCATCACGTTCATTAACCCAAAGCTGCAAATGCGCCCAATGAGAGAGAAGCGACGAGGATGGTTACTTGGAACCAGGACCAAGACGACATAGGGCCAGCGGTGTTTTCCTTCGGCCACGACGTCACGAGAGGTTGGCCAGGAAGATCTGAAGGGCTGACCGTTTGGTACTGTGGGCCAGTGGTTCTGTTCGATGTGTGTATCGTCTTTGCGCCTATATAGAGTTGGCCAAGGTCGTTGAGGCCTCCGTCTTCGCTGAGCATATCTATTGTCAAGAATTAAGGTACGGTATTTACGTCAGGGAGCTGGATGACTTACTGTAGTGGACATCCGGTTCAGGCCGCTAACAGTGCAAGAAGCATGCCCGTGAGCATCCAGTACAATCTGAACCAGAAGGATGAAGATAAGGATAACAATACTCACGAAGAACCCAAACCATGCGTATTTCTCGATCCATTCCAACGTGTCCAAATAATTAATGGTCTGATTCATGAAATCCAAAACGACTGACAGTGGCAAGGAGATCAAGCAAAGAAAATGACAGTCATTAATCACCACTGTCTCCGAACACAGCGCACCCCTGGATAACACTCACCAGTAGTATTATCAGAAATATCCGCGTACTCAGTAATCCAAATCGGGAACTGGGGGAACGTAGAATGGATATCCCAGATGTAGTTATAGAACCCATCCGTGCCAGAACCGTACCTAATCACACCCTTCTCGTTAGAGAATGTACATGAACGAGAGTGAGGAGCACCCTTACCAATGAATCGGCAAGAAGTCAATCGAACAACTCTTACACGCCGCAATGAACTCTGTCAACCACGGCTTCCCAGTCGGCGCCGCAGTAACCGCAGGCCCACCAAGCCTCATACCCTGCTGCTTCAACGGCTCAATAAACTGCATCCAGAGCTGCGCAGCATCCGAAGGCTTGATATTCGACTGGCTCGCAAAATCTGGCTCATTAAATGCCTAGCGCAGCCGAGCAGGGCCGAACACGAGTGTTAGTGATCACACAGAAAAGGAAACCCGGATGCCTTACAAGGATAGTATCCGCCTTTTGGGCACTAACAGCACTCGCCAACTCGACAATGTTTCCTGATCCCCACTGCATAGGAATATACTTCAGCCCAGACTGGGCGATATGTGCGGGTGGTAGGTTTGCCCAGTCGTAGATCCAGGTGATCGCGCTTTTGGTTTGGTTGGCGTTGAGGATATCGTCTGTATTATCCGACGCGAATGCGATACCGCGTTTGGGATTCTTCATGCCCGGTTTGAAGGGCGACGAGGGAGGAGAAGAGGGTATAGCCGAGGCAGAGGGTGATGATGATAAGGAAGAAGGTGCTGGTGATGAGGAAGAAGCAACGTCCCTTATGCTGGACGACGTTTGGATTGAGGAGGACGCTTGTGTCGAGGATGGTATTTTTGTCGAGGATGCAGATACCGATGAGGAATGTGCGGTCGATGTCGCATTGAGGGTATGTGCCGAGGTAGAGGCGAGAAGACAAGAGAGCGTGGTCCAAAAGGCAGCACCGAGAAACATCGTGGTGGGCAATAACGAAATAGTGGGAAGGAGGGGCCGGAAAGGGGAGGAGAAAGGGAACCGAGGACCAAGGGAAAGAGAAACTCAAGCAACGAGCTCGAGTTTAATACTCAAGCTCGCATGAGCTTTTCGAGTAGGATTTAGGAAGGTCCTTGGCTGGACGTATGAATGAGTATGCTGACACTTCGTGAGACCCATGCCCAGGGGGAACTGTCCATCGATATGGGTTGACACATCATCCTTGTCTCCAACTTGACGGACTGAAAGAAGATAGATGGCTTGAAGAAATAATTAGAGTACAAAGGCCGGCATGGAGACACATGGGGAACTCTTTGGATAAGCCTAGACCCACCATTGGTGAGAGTTCGTCAATGGTTCTTGAGTACGGCCCGTAGATATCATCCAGTCTTGTGCGTACGTGAAACTTCACTTCGCTGATCCAAGGGCGGGAATGCGCTAGAGAAGAATGATGTCGTACCTTGATTACAGCGTGGACGTGTCTAAAACGTCCGGGTTTACTGTCACGGAACATCAGATCCCGGTTTCAATTGGCGCTTGCTCGAGACGTTTTTCTTGACCGATCAGCTTGAGACCGACCTATCAGCCAACGATGAACTGGGCGTGGATGATGGGATCGACGGAGCTATATCACTATTTTTGTGCTGAGCCAGACATGTTCGGCAAGAGGCTAAGTAGCACTATGTCCGTTGAACTTCCAATCGCAATTCTGCATTGTGAGAAGATGTGACCATATGCAGCCAGAAAAGGCACCTTGACGATGGATTTGTCCCGGCGCACGAGGGAACAGTGCCTGGGGCATGCTCCAACTATGGAGGTCTTCGTAGGGGACATTCCTTTGCGAAAGATTAGTCAAAGACCCTGTTGTCTGTCAAGTTTAATAGAAAGGCTGCAAGCAAAAAAAAAAAAAGTGATCAAGTCAAAGTCGGGCCTTTATCTCATTGAGAACTTAAGGTCGGACAGTGGTCGACACACGATCGTTGGACAGGCAGCGTCATTAAGGGCATATGCACATATTCTATTGCTGTTTTGGTGCATGGTGGAACTGTGGCATTAAACCGTGAGCATACGGAATGCGGAAACGATAATTACAAATGACAGTAGACGTACGATATCACGTAGCTGTGCTTGAGCATCGTTGAATTGTTTTTCAAGGAACTTGGCCTGACGTGTATTTATGAGCATGCCCCCTTCCGCAAGCAAGTCAACCAACCTTTTTATTCAGGTTATTGATATCTTCAGTTAGTTCCTTCTCCTGGTTCTTAAGATCGTTGACCATGGTTTTGTGGGGTTCCATCATAAACCTGAAATCGGTCACATAAGTATCACTCGTCGATAACAAACCAGGGGTTCAGTACATCTTGCCGACTCCCTTGTACAAATGCACATCTTCGTCCATTGAGCTTATCTCTTTGATTGTTAACTGCAAAATCCTCCGCTCGCGTTCCTTGGCGGCAGTTTGTTGCACTGAGATGTTCAGCGCGCGTTGGGACTGGACGGCCGTTTGTTGGATTTGTACCAAGATCTGACGAGCATCATCTTGAGTTCAGAGGATTGGAAGCAAAGTGTCGTTTGGATTGACCTTGCGCAGAGTTTCATCCGAGAGCGTCGACATTGTGGTGCGTTGTGGTGAGTAAGACTGAGAGAGGCGCAGAGATCAAGACGCGTAACGCAAGTGTGTGACGCTTTTGGCGAACACCACACCAACAAAATATTCGCGTGCCTTCAACTCACTACCCCTCTTCTTGCTGCAGTATACAGCACACGTACTCACTTGCTGGGATTCAATTCTCTGAAAAATGGCTTCTCTGGAGGATTATGACGAGTTCGGAAACTATATTGGCGCTGACCTAGACACCGATGAGGAGGACGAGGAGCTGAATCAGAACCAGTATATCCAGCAGCCGTCTGGAGCCGCTGCGCCTCTGGAGGGCTATGATGACGAACCCATGCAAGAACAGGATACTGGAATGGCGCTTATGGAAGTTGACGGTGCGTACGAGCGCATACTATACATACCATCCGATTGCTCATACGTTTTCCTTGGCAGAGGAACCGACACACAAGGCTGTCGTTCTACATGAAGACAAACAATACTATCCCACCGCGGGTGAAGTATATGGGGCGGATGTCGAGACATTGGTGCAAGAGGAAGATGCCCAACCACTCTCAGAACCAATAGTTGCACCCATCAAGGTGCGAAAATGGACGGTAGAAGAGAAGGATATGCCAGAGACGCGCTTTGACAAAGGGTATGTCGGAGGATTTATATTCACTCGGGGCTTAAGGTTAACGAGGTCCTAGGTTTCTATTGAATATGACCGCGTTTCCAGAGATGGTTCGCAATGTCGCTGTTGTGGGGCATTTGCACCATGGAAAGACGGCGCTTATGGATATGCTAGTTTTTGAGACACACAAGTTGGTGTGGGACGCAGATAAACCGGTGCGTTTGATTGTTGTATTCCTGGTTTCCAGTCATTGATTTGGGAATTGGACGCTCAGGTACGGTATACCGACACTCACGTTCTTTCTCGAGAACGCGAAGTTTCTATCAAATCATCTCCCATGTCACTCATCCTTCAAACCACCTCCGGAAAATCACATCTCGTCCATCTCATTGATACACCGGGGCACGTCAACTTTGTCGACGAAGTCGCAGCAGCTATGCGTCTCGCGGATGGCATACTACTCGTCGTCGACGTAGTCGAAGGAGTAAGGGTCCATTCTTTCTAGTTATAACACTGTCACTCAACGATTTGGCAGCTCATGGTTGGGGCTGAACATATCATTCGACATGCTTTGCAAGAAGGTATCAAAATTACACTTGTCGTGAACAAAATCGACAGACTCATCCTCGAGCTTCGTATCAAACCCGCCGATGCATACTACAAGATCAAACACACTATTGAAGAAATCAATACATTCATCAGGTGCGTCTCTCACTATCGGTCCTTATATTTACATTGAAGCAGTGTGGTCTTCCTTGAACAGCAACATCGATCCCGACCCGGAACTTCGTTTGAGCCCGGAGAATGGGAATGTTGCATTTGCGAGTACAGATATGAATTACTGTTTCACTTTGCGATCATTCGCAAAGTTGTATGCGGACACATACGGTGTGTTTTCCCCCTGTTTTTTGGCAATTCTTCTTTATGACGGTACTGTATAGGCAAACTCGATGTCAATGCTTTCGCCGCACGTCTTTGGGGCGACATTTACTTTAATGAAGAGACACGGCGTTTCACGCGCAAACAGGCCGACCCCGAACAGAACCGCACATTTGTCCACTTTATCCTCAACCCCTTGTACAAGATTTACAGCCACGTGTTAAGTGAAGATACGGATGCTCTGAAGGAGACCTTGGCTTCACTTGGAATCACGTTGAAGCCTGTAGTGTATAAGATGGACGTGCGGCCGTTGTTGAAGGTTGTCCTGGATCAATTCTTTGGACCTTCGACGGGTTTGGTGGATGTGATCGTAGAGCATATCCCTTCGCCCGTTGAGAATGCTGCAGCTAAGGTGAGCTTTGGATGTAATCTATCGTTTCTGGGTTGCTAACGACCTTGGGAATAGGTTGAGCGTACCTACACTGGCCCTCAGAATTCCGAACTGGCGATTTCAATGAAGTCGTGCGATCCAGATGGGCCCGTTATGGTGCAAGTAACGAAATTATATCATACAACGGACGCACAATCTTTCAGAGCTTTCGGCCGTGTGATGAGTGGAACGTTGAGGAAAGGCGTTGAGGTCAAAGTGCTGGGAGAAGAATATTCACCAGAGGATGAGGAAGATATGATGAAGGCCACCGTTGAAGATTTGTGGATCAGTGAGGCTCGGTGCGTTTGTTAATACATGCATCTCACGGCGCTGGCGTTAACGCGGTATACAGATACTTCATCCCTGCAGAAGAGATCCCCGCGGGAAACCTCGTCCTCATCGGTGGTGTCGACGCCTCCATATCTAAAACTGCGACCCTCGCACCGACTTCCATCGACGACGACCTATACATCTTCCGTCCCATAAGGCACATCACCGAATCCGTACTTAAAATTGCCATCGAACCTATTGCACCTTCGGAGTTGCCGAAAATGCTTGCAGGATTGAGGAGCATCAACAAATCATACCCGCTGGTCTCGACCAAGGTAGAAGAAAGTGGAGAGCATGTGTTAATCGGGACAGGAGAGCTGTATTTGGATTGTGTGATGCATGACTTGAGGAGGTTGTTTTCGGAGATCGAGATTAAGGTGTCGGATCCGGTGACGAAGTTCTGCGAGACGGTGCTGGAGACGAGTGCGTTAAAGTGCTACGCTGACACGCCGAATAAGAAGTACGTTGTTTGTTTATCTCCTATTTTGCTTCTGACGGGTCGATGCAGGAATAAGATCACTATGATTGCGGAACCGCTTGAACGTGGTATTGCGGAAGATATTGAGAGAGGAAGGGTGACGATGAAGATGTCTGCGAAGGATCGGGGCAAGTTCTTTGAGGAGAAGTATCAGTGGGATTTGCTTGCTTCGCGGTCGATATGGGCGTTCGGACCCTATGATAATGGGCCTAACGTTCTCCTTGACGATACGCTTCCATCACAGGTATGGTTTCGCGAATTTCGTAATTCATAACTCGGGTTTGTGTTTGTGACAGCTTATCGCAATTTTGTAGGTCGACAAGAAGCTTCTCGGCACTGTGAAAGAACATATTAAGCAGGGCTTCCAGTGGGGCGCTCGAGAGGGTCCGTTATGTGATGAACGTAAGTGGACAAAAATAACTGTCATACACCCCTAAGAATGCTGGCGCGGAACTTACATTTTACTCTGCCCCATTCTATAGCGATGAGGAATGTGAAGTTCAGATTACTCGATGCAAGTCTCGCACAAGAACCAATCTTCCGCGGAGGAGGCCAAATCGTGCCCACGGCTCGACGAGTCTGCTATTCGTCTTTCCTCATGGTGGGAATTTTTTTTATTCAGGAACTTGAGCCGCATGATTAATATCCCCTTTTTGATACAGGCAACGCCGAGATTGATGGAACCTGTGTACTACGTGGAGGTCCAGGCACCGGCGGATTGTATTTCTGCGGTGTATACTGTCCTTGCGAGACGTCGTGGGCATGTGACGCAGGATATCCCAAAGGCAGGATCGCCGCTTTATACTGTCAAGGCATTGATTCCTGTTATTGATGCTAATGGATTTGAGACGGATTTGAGAACGGCTACACAAGGCCAGGCCTTCTGTTTGCAAATCTTCGATCACTGGTCTATCGTCCCAGGTGCGTCTTCGTCTTCCTCGCTCTCTCCAGCTTCTCACGAAAAGGTTGCTGACCTACCCGCGTGACGATGTTGTAACTTCCAGGCGATCCCACGGATACTAGTATTAAGCTACGTCCTCTGGAGCCTGCGTCTGGACAAGCGTTAGCTAGGGACTTGGTGCTCAAGACACGGCGACGAAAGGGTCTTGGAGATCAAATTGCAGTGTCCAAATATTTGGACGATGAGTTTGTGGTGAGTGGTCGACATCATACAACGTGCATGATGCATCCGAATCCGAGCGGCCGCTTTCTTTTTATTTGGCGGCCCTGGGAAACGGAGATGTTTCATGAATGATACTGACACGTCATTTTTGCAGCTTGCGCTCTCTGCGTCTGGACATGCCGATCTGCTTGGGTAGATGTACAAGGTGTAGATTTCGTGTCTTTTTGTGTATACTCGTATTTTATGCTCTCTATATGAACAAGGAACGAACAGGGGATTCGGGAAGCGAGGACGCGTCCTGTTCTTGAGCACAGAATGAGAATCACGTGACTCTGGGAGATTAGTAGGTGCCAGAAGAATGCCACGTATGTGCGGGGTGCAAGTGCAGTATTTAGGAAAGCAGGGGCAGGCATTTACACATCTCCACTTCCTTCACTCTACTTTCCGTAGTCTCGCCGTCTCCTGTCTCCCGGTCCTTCGTACACCATGCGAAGTGTAACGATCTCCGTCATTGCTCTTGCCGCCTCTGGCGCCTTGGCTAACACCGAGGAATCCCCAAAGCCCAATTTCAAGGTAGCGTCTTTTCACCGACGTCCATTTCGCTCAACTCTAATTCACACTCATGCATACAGCCCACCGAGATCAAGGCCCCTTTCCTCGAACAATTCACCGAAGACTGGGCAGACCGCTGGACACCTTCGGAGGCAACTAAGAAGAACCACGTCGGCACTGAAACATTCTCCTATGTCGGCAAATGGGAAGTCGAAGAACCGTCTTTGGTAGTCATTGAGGGTGACAAGGGTCTCGTTGCAAAGACCAAGGCTGCGCATCATGCTATTTCTGCGCCGTTTGAGAAGCCGATTGATTTCAGCGACAAGCCTTTGGTTGTGCAATACGAGGTTAAGTACCAAAAGGGTGGTAACTGTGGTGGTGGGTATGTTAAGCTGTTGGAGGATGGCTTCCAGACTAGTGGAAAGGAGTTCTCGGATACCACACCGTGGGTTGTTATGTTTGGACCAGATTTGACCTGCCCCGGTACAAAGGTAGGTTTGGGTTCTTGTGGCGAGTTGGTTGGCCTGTTTGTTGACGAAATGTGGTCGTAGGTGCACTTCATCTTCCGTCATAAGAGCCCGAAGACGGGTGAGGTTGAGGAGAAGCACCTCAAATTCGCTCCAAGACCCACTATTGAGAAGCTCACCAACCTTTATACCCTTGTTGTTCAGTACGTGTTTCTATTGTTCCAGTTCTGTATTATGGTCTAAATGATTCACTTGTAGCCCTAACAATACATACAATGTTCTCATCAATGGCGAGACGGACAAGACCGGCAGTCTTCTCGAGGACTTTGAGCCTCCTGTGAACCCACCAAAGGAGATTGATGACCCTGAGGACAAGAAGCCCGAAGACTGGGTTGAAGAAGCCAAGATTCCCGATCCCGAGGCAACCAAGGTATGTCTCGTGCCATGTCTGGTCGCAGTCCTTGCTTACATGTTTGAGTCATAGCCTGAAGACTGGGACGAGGATGCACCCTACGAAATCCCCGATGAGGAGGCTACCAAACCCGAGGACTGGCTGGATGATGAACCTTTGACTATCCCCGATCCCGATGCCACCAAACCCGAGGAATGGGACGACGAGGAAGACGGTGACTGGATTGCACCCACCATTCCCAACCCCAAGTGCTCTGAAGTTTCTGGATGCGGTGAATGGAAACGGTATGTAATCTATTGCTCACTGACCAGACCTTGGCTGATGCTTCTGTAGCCCGATGAAAGCCAACCCCAACTACAAGGGCAAGTGGTATGCACCCATGATCGACAACCCTGCCTACAAGGGCCCTTGGGCACCTCGCAAGATCCCCAACCCCAACTACTTCGAGGACCTCACCCCCGTTAAGAGTCTCCCCAAGATTGTGCGTAATTTAGAGTCGTCGGTGGGATGTTATGCTAACCTTGACATCAGGGCGGTGTTGGCATTGAGCTCTGGACCATGACCGAGGACATTCTCTTCGATAACTTGTACGTTGGTCACTCCGTCGAGGACGCCAAGAAGTTGGCCGCCGAGACCTTCGAGATTAAGAAGCCTCTTGAGAGCAAGGCTGACAAGCCTGCGGATGCCGACGAGGACGATGAGGAGCTTAGCTTCAAGGAAGACCCTGTTGGCTTCATTCGCAGCAGGGTTCTCAACTTTGTTGACCATGTCAAGGAGGACCCTGTCGATGCTTTCAAGTCGCAACCCGAAACTGGTGCCGCTTTGGCTGCTGCTCTCTTCACTATCTTTGGTATGCTCGGTGCCTTCCTCGGCCTCATCGGTGGCTCCCAGAAACCCGTCGTTACCAAGGTGAGTTGTGACGGCTGGAAAATATCAGTTCTCTTTACTGATATTTTGTTTAGTCTACCAAGAAGACCGATGCTCCCACTCCTGATGACAAGACAAAGACTGAAACCGCCCCTGTTGCAGCTGCTGGTGATGACAAGAAGGATGACAACGGCCTCAAGAAGCGCAAATAAGCTGTGGATTTAAAATTTGGGCTTCAGAGTTGTTTCTTTCCTGGTTTAATTGCTTCGCTTCGAGTCTGTTACTAGTTGATTTCTACCTAGTGTACGCGACTAGCATGACCTGGGATAGGTCGAGTCGCCGTGGATGTTGTTAAAAGCAGAGCAATGCACATTATCATTAATTTATTTCTTTGACAATTGGCGTGGGCTGATGTTTGCGTGAGAAGGTGATGGCAAGCACAAGTCATTTGGCACTGATGTCTAGTGACAAACATGGAAAGTGACTAGCCAATTGGCAATGCCCCCAACATCTCTCCATAATTTCTATCGCTCCTTTCGTTCTTTACTTGCTAGAATGTCCCGTCGCTCGCGTTCTCCAGAGCTCTCTCCCCGGCCACAGAAGAAACAAAAACTAGATCATCTTACGTCCGAAGATTACAAGAATGGTGTATTTCTTGCGCCGATGGTTCGGTCCGGTGCTTGTAAGCAGTCAGATCACGCCCCCCCGTTGATTTATCGTTAATGAGCTTCCAGTACCAACCAGGCTTTTTGCGCTCAAACATGGTGCCACTATGGTCTGGGGTCCAGAAATAGTCGACAAAGCCATTCTGCATGCTAAACGTGAAGTCGATCGTGCGCAAACTCCCTTATCCACCTCCCCTCACTTGGCATGCTCATATTTTCTTGACCAGCTGTAACGGGAGTTATATCCTACAACGGAGTCTCCCGCGCCATCTTCACAACCCACCCCATCGAAAAACCCTACCTCATCTACCAGATCGGCTCGGCCGACCCAGAATTAGCAGTCCAAGCTGCAAAAACGGTCATGCAAGACGTTTCTGGGATCGACCTCAACTGCGGGTGTCCGAAACCCTTCTCGACGCACGCTGGGATGGGTGCTGCGTTGCTTACGAATCCAGATACGCTTTGTGCCATTCTTACCGCGTTGAGAAAGGCTATGCCGGAGGAGATTACGGTGTCTGCGAAGATCCGGCTGTTGCCTTCGCAGGAGGACACGTTGAAGCTGGTGGAGAGGATATGTGGGACGGGTATTAGTTGTTTGACTGTGCATTGTAGGACGAGGAATATGAGGGATCGGGAGAGGGCGATGGTGGAGAGGTTGAGAGAGATTGTGGAGTTTGTTGAGGGCCTTGGGAAGGGGATTGCGGTTGTGGAGAATGGGGATTGTCAGGGGTGGGAGGATGCGAGACGGGTGAGGGAGGTTACTGGTGTGTATCCGTCTTTTATCTTTTTATCTTCCGGTGGATGGGTGTCTGATTGGTGGATGGGTTCGTAGGAGCCCATTCAGTGATGATTGCGAGGGCTGCTGAAGCCAACCCGACGTGCTTCTCTGATAAACCTCTAGTAGACCTCGACAAGACGTTGGTACCATCTTATTTCAGACTGGTGGGTATTTTATTTGGAATTTCATAGTCATATTCTCTCACACGACCATTACAGTCGAAATACCTCGACAACCATTGGGGCCTCACCAAATTCTGCGTCGCACAATTCAAAGGCGACCGCGTCAACATTAAAAAAGCCGAGTCTACAAAAATCCGACAGATGCTCTCGCAGGCAAAGGGGTACGACGCTATGACAGATTTGGTGGGCGAGTGGACAGGCGAAGATGAGATGAGGCAAATCATTGAGGCCATTGAAAAGAATCCACCAAGGTTGAGAAGAATGTACCTTTCCGCCGCGGCTTCGACGAATGGTTCGGTGACAAATCCTGTATCGACAAACGGGAACGGAGTCGTTGCGTCTGCCGTGCCCTTAACTGTTTCTGCCGTCTCTTCGGAGGAGGACAGTGCCTACGCGACTCCTCAAAACACTCAGAATCCTGAACCACCAAGTTCAGGTGCACCGTTCCTTCCCAAGGATTTCCAATCCAAGGAGCCTCTACCACCGAAGGCAGATCCGGTTACACCAACTCCTACAGTAGCAGTATGAATCTAATAGTACGGATTAATATACCAAGCCGATCTCTAAATACAGTACATTCCCCTCGTCCTCCCCCCGGCTGTCAGAGCCCAATAAACGCTTGTTCATAGTCCTAGCACTACGTATCTGAATGGAACTCTACGCACACCTTGTTGATTCTCCAAGTCGTTGCAAACCCCTGCGATCAAACAGGTGAATGTGACATTGACGAGGTGTCTACAATCGTATTCGATGGGGCACCCGGGGTTCGAGTAGCTGTTTCAGAAGTGGTGGAGTGCGTATTGTGATTCCACCGTAAGCTACTCATCTGGCGCTCCGTTTGCCTGCCCCATGCTCGTCCCGTAGAAACTCGATAAACGACAAGAAGGTACGCGATTACCTTTTCAGACAGGATATATGTCGTTGTCAGAGGAAGACATCATTTCCGAATTCGATGAACTCACTTTGATCTCAATGTCACAATAAAAGAATAAGAGACTAATGGGTGCTCTAACGGCATATAGAGCCGCAGCTGCAAGGGACCATGCAGATTCCAAGGCATACGATTCAACGAGCATCGCTGCAATACTCATGTACTGCACACTAGTTTCCGATGTCCCTGTGGTGTAGTGAGCCTTGTCGTATCCTGGTAAGTAGACACTGAAACATACCCACCCATCAAGTTGATATGGCGTCTCCGTACGAGCATGAGGCGCACAACCACCAGTGTAGTAACAAGTATTGTAAACGCCGCCTCAAGCCCAAGGGCGGCAACCAAGGCTGCACCAAAGCCTGTATCTTGGGGAAAGATTCTTTGACTAAGCTGTTCGAAACCCGTTATAAAGTTCATCGCTAGTATCTCAACTTCTTCAATACAAAAAGTGGTGCAGAATTGGCATCAGCTTACCTTCGTAAGAGAGAAGGAGTAAGGAAGGTAGGATAATGATGATGACGGCATATTGTGTTGCACTCCAGATAGCCCACAAACGCCAGATCTACACAGCGAAGATATCAGGAAGTATCGGCAATAAAGAGAGCAACAGACACGGCACCTGTATTCCTAGCGCCAAAGAGTCAGAGATAACATCAAAGACAGCACCGGGGAATTCCATTAGCTGGTCATCTGGATCCTGAGTCTCATATGCGACCACTTCTCCGGGAAATTTGTTATTATTGACATATGATATTTCGGCTGCCCGGGAATATACTACGAAAGAAACCACTTTGCATATCACCACTACAGAGGCACAGACAAACGTGAATCTAGTCTGTCGTTGGTGGTGCGGACCTTTGAGCCCAGGGTAGAGTGACCAGGCACAGAGGATATAAAGGACGACTATGATGCCCACCAAAACGCCCCTGATAGTCGTTTGGCTGGTAAGTTCGATAGCTTCGACGAGGAGTATTCTGCTAAGTTGAGCAGTACCATCCATTGTGGACTCCGGGGTGGGTGGGTGAAGTATCATCTTCCAACCTAGCTAATATAGGGCAGCATCCAAGTCCACTGGAACGATCGTGAGCGTCACTACCGGGATTGAGTAGCGCCTTCACTCCCAGATTTAGCTCCAGACAAAAATAATGCAAGAGAACAAGACATCAGGTCTTGCCACGACAGGGCCTTGATTGATCCAAGAGCTCGGTTAAGACCTTCGAACACCAGGGGTCCTGCGAGTCAAGTTCTGGAGCTAGTATGCCCAAAGAGGTGATACGTGATAGTGCAATGTTTTGCAGTGCGAGTGAGTTCGCTAAGTGAGCGAGCGACCCGGAGGTGTCATCGACCATGACATCCATTACAGTGGAAGCTCAGACAAAACGTAACTACGCGCGCAACTAATGAATCCTGTACTTTAACCGATTTCCCACGGTAGCCCGTTCCCGTTCCCCACAATTCGTTGCTTCTCCCTTCACTTTTGTTTGGTGTAGCAAGAGGTGGGGGCACCTGACAGGGTTAGGTCCGCTGCTTTTGCTGAGGATACTTGTATGCTTCTCCCTTCTTTTGCCTTGTATTTTTTCGAGCCAGTTCCGTGCTGGGTCAACGCCTGGAATTGAACCAATGCAATAGTTGGAATTATTTTTAATAGATAATCACTTTGCGGCGCCCTGGTTGGAGTTGAATGTTCAACTCCCATTATGTAGGGATTATATATCACACCTAGTATCATCCATTGTTTCGGAGCGGGTAGATATCTCCCATGCTGGAGGCCGAGCATTCCGAGCGTCTTTGTCACCTTGGACGCACGTGGACCACCATAGTACCAGCAGCAGATCAAGCTCTCCAATGATGTCAGTTGCGGGACTAAGAAAAGATTTTATGAAGAGGTAAATATGTACATAGCATTGTTTTATTTTCAGATATTTGTGGGTTGTCCACATTCCTCATATGAACCAGCATCTAGTTGACCCCTAAGTCATCATAACTGACAGTCATATGGCATACGGCTATGAAGTGTCGTTCCTCTCAGCCACCCTGGATTCGAGAGCCACTGATTGGTTGACTAAATCATCTATCACATATGCTCTTTGTTTGGACCACCTTGAGCCTGAGTCCTCCATGCACATTGTCCGCAACTCCACCAAGTCCGACACCACCACTGTGTGGGTTGACCTGGTTGACTCCCAATGAGGCACTCTCGCCTCTTCCCTCATCAACAGGCACATCATGATCAATGGTGTGTCCTGCCTCATCAAGGGTGCTCATGCCCACACCAGCACACCTCAGTGTCAGCACTGCTGGTGCTGGGGTCATCCTTCCAATGCTTGTTGAGCTCGTGCTCCCAAGTGTCCTCTTTGTGCAGGACCTCATTCTGAGGCTTTGCACTGCTCCATGGCTGGGTGCTGTCGAGGCAACCCCAAGGCTTCACCCCCCATTCCTCCCACTCCTGCAGGGACCCCTGCCCTCATTCCCCTTGGTGCACTAATTGTTCAGGTGCCCATCCCTCCAACAGCTGCCAGTACCCCTACTGGCACCATTGCTTTGACTGCGAGTGGATTCATGGGAGATACCAATGCAACACTGACGCCACTGCAGCCAAGAATGCTGCTGCCTCTTGAGGTGGTGGCCATAAGGGTTAGTACACAATTGTAGTGGGTGCATGACTTCTCCAATATGGACTCTTTTTGTTTCCTCACATATGTGTTTTACTTTGAACTTTTTCATTCATGTTGACCAGGGCACCTGTTTTCTTTTCCTTTCTCTCTCTTTTATATACTCCATTGGGACTGCTACTGTGCACCCATTTGTT
Organism: Podaxis pistillaris; assembly: GCA_018524465.1. NCBI lineage: Eukaryota > Fungi > Basidiomycota > Agaricomycetes > Agaricales > Agaricaceae > Podaxis > Podaxis pistillaris. Next base: position 8,721 of record JAEUWN010000108.1, on the reverse strand, counting down.
GTAGGTAGAGATATTTGCAGCAATAAACTTGGATTTTTTTTTTTAAAAAAAAAAGAGCCTGAATCCTCACTGAGGTTGATCCACCACTGCTCTTGTGCAGCTCTGGAGTTGAGAGTGCTCACATGGGGACAAGCTAGTTCCAAGCCTTGGAGCAATCTTATGCAAGGCATCTCATTTACACCATTTGATTTCTTCAACCCTGACACAGAGGTATGCTTCTCTACAAGCAGTGTGAGCTGCTATTGTGGAGCATCTGGACAATTTGAGTGTGATGGTGTGTAGTTTGAGGATAAATGGTAGATGTGGTCTGGTGCTTGTAAGTAGTCATATCACAGTACCAGCTGATCAATTAATGAGCCCCCAGTACCAGCTAAGTTCAAACATGGTGTCACCATAGTCTGGAGTCCAGAAATAACTGACAAAGCCATTCTTGTAGGAATGCTTAGGTCAGTTTTTCTCACAGTTGTGATGGACTTGTAGGTAGCCATCATTTTCATAGCTCTCTTTTCTTTAGGTCTTTATTTTCATCAACTCACCCTATGTTTATGTAGCCAGAACCTATATAACTGGTCTTACACACTTGGGCACAATGATCTAAGACTCTCAACACACTCCTGTGAGGCCCAAGGCCTTACAATTCTACATGCTAAACATGAAGTTGATCATGTGCAAGCTCCCTTCCTTACTCCCTCCTCACTTGACATGCTCATATCTTCTTAGCCAGGAGTTATATCCTACAACAGAGTCTCCTGTGCCATCTCCACAACCCAGCCCATTGAAAAACTCTACCTCATCCATCAAATTGGTTCAGCTGACCCAGAGCTAGCAGTCTACACTGCAAAAACAGTCATGCAAGACATTCTTGGGATCAACCTCAACTGTGGGTGTCTGAACCATTTTTGATGCATGCTTGGATGGGAGTTACATTGCTTATGAGTCCAGATATGCTTTGTGCCATTCTTACTGCATTGAGAAAGGCCATGCCAGAGGAGATCACAGTGTCTGAGAAGATTTGGCTGTTACCTTCACAGGAGGATATGTTGAAGCTTGTGGAGAGGATATGTGGGATAGGGATTAGTTGTTTGACTGTGCATTGTAGGACAAGGGATATGAGGGATCAGGAGAGGGCAATAGTAGAGAGGTTGTGAGAGTTTGTAGAGTTTGTTGAGAGACTTGGGAAGGGTGCAGTCATGGAGAATGGGGATTGTCAGGGGTGGGAAGATGCAAGACAGGTGAGGGAGGTTATACTGGTGTGTATTTCATTTTTGGCTTTTTTTTGGTGGATTGGGTGTCTGATTGGTGGATGAATTTGTAGGAGCACATTCAGTAATAATTGTGAGGGTTGCTGAAGCCAACCCAATGTGCTCCTCTGAGAATCCTCTAGTAGACCTTGACAAAACATTGGTACCATCTTATTTTGGACTGGTAGGTGACCTTCAAAGACATATTCCCTTACATGACCAACTCATCTTTCAACTAACAGTCAACATACCTCAACAACCACTGGTGCCTCACCAAATTCTGTGTCATGCAATTCAAAGGTGACTGTGTCAATATTGACAAAGCTGAGCCTATGAAAATCCAACAGATGCTCTTGCAGGTGAAGATGAGATGAAGTAGATTATTAAGGTTATTGGAAAGAATCTGCCAAGGTTAAGAAGAATGTATCTTCCCATTGCAGCTTTGGTGAATGGTTCCATGACAAATCCTGTATTGACACACAGGAGTGAAGTTGTTGTGTTTGCCATGTCCTTGACTGTTCCTCAAAACACTCAGAATCCTGAACCTCTAAGTTCAGGTGCACCATTCCTCCCCAAGGACTTCCAATCCAAGGAGCCTCTACTGTCAAAGGCAGGTCCAGTTACACCAACACCTACAGTAGCAGTATGGATCTAGTAGTATGGATTAATATACCAAGCTGATCTCTAAATACAGTATGCTCCCCTCATCCTCTACCTGGCTGCCAGAGCCTGATAAATGCTCATTCACAGTCCTAGTACTGAGTATCTAAGCAAAAATCCATACACACCTCATCAATCCCACAAGCCCTTGTAAACTCCTGCAGTCAAACAGGTGAATGGGACACTGATACCTGGTAGACAAGAAGAAGGTACACAATTACCTTCTCAGAATGGGTATATATCATTGTTGTCAAAGGAAGACACCACTTGAAAATTGAATAAACTTACTTTGATATCAGTATCACAATCCATGAGTAAAATACAAAGGGGACTCCTAATATCATACAGAGTCACACCTGCAAGGGACCATGCAGATTCCAGGGCATATGATTCAATGAGGATTGTTGCAATATTCATGTACTGCCCACTGATCTCCAATGCCCCTGTGGTGCAATGAGCCTTGTTGCACACTAGTAGATAGGAGTTAAATATGCTTATCCATCAAGGTAACATGGCACCTCCTTACAGGCATCAAGTGTACAATGGCACACCTTCCTTTCTCAGTAACCACCACATTTGTCTCAGTGGACAGGTTATTTGTAGCACAAGGAATAAAGTTTTCTGTTCTAAATCACTATGGCAGACTCCAAAGGTCCTTCAGGCTCTTCTGGTGTTCTGCAGAAAACCACATCCAAGCTCTTTTGTCACTGCTGCTCAAGTGCTAGTTTAGTGCCTTCCTCTACCCTTCCTCAAGCTACCTCTGAGGGGCCTTTTGCTGAGCCTATTGGCTCTTTTAGCTTCATTCACAAACCCCCTTCTCCTACTCTGCCATTAGGCAAATGCTCAACATCTACTGACCACTTCCTCAGCAAGGAAACTCACAAAAGCCTACACCTTAATGAAGATAATGATGCTGCTTCCTCAACACATTCTGCTGAAGAAGATGATGATTCTGAAAGTGCCAGTACTCCCTGCTCCCTCCATCCCTCTCTCATGCTGGTTTGTGAGAAACATATAATGTCACTGGAAATTGCTCCATCTTCTCACTGAGTTTTAACTGAAGCTCAATCAATTGCCACTTCACATGGCTTTATTCCCCCTACTACCAATACCACTTGGGACAAGTCCCAACTAACAGATCCTCTTCCATCCCTTCCAACCTTCACCCCTCTTTCCCCCTCCCCCAATGTGCAGCAACATGAGGTGGCACAGCAATCCCACAGAATGGATTGGTCATTCATCTGTGACACTCTCAGTGATGCCTTATATAACATTGACATCACTGATACCAACAACAACATGGGGCTCAGCTGCCTCACTTCTCTTTTAAGTTTTGTCACTTCTTACTTCAGTAATTGGGCTGAAAAGGGTGACTTATCTTCTTTTGAGGGGACTCATCACCTCATTAGAATCCTCCAATCCATTGTGCATTCTGATCAACTGCACAACAAGTCTGTCCTATACAACAGACACAATCTCAAGCTGTATGATTTCATATCTATGCAGTTTCTACCTTCTCACACCCTCAGTTCCACCCCCACTCCCATGTCTATGAATCATTGTCAAGAACATCAGGATGAAAAGGCACCAGCTGTGTCTTCCCCCTCCCCCAAAGATGCTTCTGGGCATCTCCAGAGCTCTTCCCCTTCCATCCCCTCTGATGTCATCTCTAGGACAGACTCACAATTCGCTAAGGACATGGTGTGAGCAATCACCCTCTCTTGTCTCTCTGCCCCTCTTCAGAACAAACCAGGTGAGCCATCAGGTTTAAGCAAAGATGTTGATATGTCTCCTCCCCCCTCCACTATCCCCAAGGATGAGACCAAGGGTCCATCCCTAGGAGAGACCTCTAGTCCTCTGGCAACCTCAGAAGAGATCAAGGATCCTTCTGAGGCCAAGCTCAGCTCCAATCCATGGTATGTTACAGGCAAGTGCCAACCCATCCATCCCAGTAAACTGATAGCTGCCCAAGAACAGCATAAGCCTATTGTCACCCCACAACACCCCCCTCTCCCCCCTCCCCCCCCTCCCCCCCCCCCCCCCCCCCCCCCCCCCCCCCCCCCCCCTCCCCCCCCTCCCTCCAAGGCTCCCCTCCTTCCTCCTTCCTCCACCCCTCCTATAAATCAGGCTACCAAACTGCAGTACTAGTCTGGTGCCCCTTCTCCCTCAACTCAGAGGTTGCTTTACTCCAAGGTGGCTTCTCAAACCCCACTTAAAGTTGAAGAGCTGCAGAAATATGCCACCCTTCAAAATCAATTCCCCAATATGTCACCAGTCAACATTATCAACTTCCTTTGAAGCTCTGGTGATATTAAATCTCAGTTGCCCAAGTCCTCATCACCCTCCCCTTGACCTCCTTCATCCCCCAAAGTGACTCAGGGGCCTTCATGTAAAAATGTCATTGTTCTGTTCAATGACATTTCCAAACCAATCATGTTATTCTCCCTCAACCTCTTAGTTTGTTGTTGCAACAAATGAATTATACCAGAAAAACCTTTCTCTTCATGTCAAATCAGCAAGAGCCAATGAACAAATGCTCTGGCTAAACACTAGTTCCATAGCCAATGAAGCAGAACTCAAAGCCATCCAAAAAGGCATTACAGACTCTAATAGGTCTGCATTTGCCTCTCCAGACATTAGAAATGCAGTTGTCCCATCACTTCCTATGTCTAAATCATTCATTAAATTAACCAACCTCCCATACTTCAGGGAAGATGGTTCCCCTCACACAGCCAACAATATTAAACCTGTCATCAATGCATCACCCTATGCTGACATAGTCAATCACCTTGTTGGCAAACCTAGATTCTGTCATGTCTCCCTCCACTCAGACTCAGCTATACTATTCTTTGACCTCTGGGATTCCCAAACTGCCTTGAGGGCAAAGCTTTATATCAATCATACCATTCTCTTTGAGAATCACATATGCACTTTCTGAGGCACCAGCATGAGGGTAGTGAGTCCCTTGTGCAACTGTTGCTGGAGATGGGGTCACCCTACCCATCTCTGCAAAGCCCACAACCCAGGTGCACCATCTGTGGTGACCCCCACCACACCAACAATCATTGTCATGATGGGTATACTGCTGTCATGGCAAGACTGGCCCCAACCCCCACCCTCCCACACCCACCAATATCAGGGAATGTCCCCACATGACATCCTTCAACTGCTTGTCATGTGGATTGAAAGATCACCATATGAACAGTGACAAATGCCTGTTCTTCCATCATTGCTATGACAAAGAATGGATCATCTCTAAACTTAAGGAGCTCAAGACCAAAAAGGCCAAGGCTGACTTCAATGTGAGAGTGGTAAATGTCTGAACACTACCCCCCATCACATGCTTTTTCAATCAACAATGTTTCAATTTGTTCATTTAATGTACAAAAGAATTGGGAAACTGTAACTTTTCTTTTAAATTCTCCCTTACTTAAAGACATTCATATTCTATGCCTTCAAAAACCTGCATTCAGGTTCATTCACAATGTCCCTTCTACATTGGTCTCTGAAGGAGACCCAATGGAAGGACTGCCTATACACAAAGACTGGATTCTCCTTCATGACCAGTCTATCCCCAAACCTCAGGTTATTACATATGTTTGCTCCTCTTTGTGCTTGTTGAATCCCATCCTCCATTTGAACATTATATCATCCACTGATTTCCAATTATTTTCACTTTCCATCCCCAGTAAACAATATTTTCTCAATTGTTACTTTGAATTGCATGACTTTTTGTCTATAGACTATCTAGAATCATGACTTCACTCCTTCCCACAATCTATCCTTTTTGCTGGAGGAGATTTTAATACAAGATCACCAGATTGGGATCCCAAATGCATGTTCCATTTGGCCCAAGTAGATCACCTCATTGACATCATGGACTCAATTGGACTTGTTTGATCATCTCTGATCTCTTTCTCTGCCATGCATTTCCCTGATGACCCTAATAAGTCTGAAACAGTAATTAATCTCATCTTCTCAACTTCTCCTGGTGATCTTCCAGCTCCTATGCATTCCTATAAACATGATTGGCAATCTCAATCCAATCATGTTCCTCTCCTCACATACATCCCTCTCCCTTCAGTGGCCTATCCCATCATCACTAAGCACACTATTCCTAAAGACTCTGAAGAAGAAGCTCTCTTCCTTTACAATTGCACTACACACATCAGAGCTATTCCTACAACTTTTTCATCATCCAAAGACATAAACAACTATGCATCTTCCATTCTTTCAATTGTCACTGAGGAATGGAATGCTGGTACAGTCAGAATTAAAATATGTAGATGGTCTAAGCCATGGTGGAATAAGCAATGTTCTGATGCTCTCAATGCATTCCATTCCCAAAGAACCAGACAAAATTGGTCCAACTTCAGATGTGCCATGAGAAGTGCAAAGCAAGTCTTCTTTGATAACAAAATTCTTGAAATTTCTAGAGAAAAGTGCAGACCTTGGGACCTTATGTTGTGGGTGAAGAAACACAACCTCCCTCCATCCCAATCCATCCTCCATAACAGACAACCATGTGATGAATTCATGAGTTTGTAGAAAGCACTCAATGAAACATATAATGCAGCATCTAATTGCCTAGTTGACCTCAACACAGCCAATGTCACTCTGGAACAAATGGAATGCTCATGGCCTTCCTTCTCAACTCAGGAATTAACAGATGCTCTTAATCCATGTGCTAACTCTTCAGCTCCTGGTCCAGACCACCTGTCATGGGCCCACATCAAACATCTCATGTCTGATGACATCATCAAATCAAATTTCACCTTATTCATGTCAAATTGCATCAGACTTCATACTTGGCTGGAATATTTCAAATCCTCTATGTCAGTTATCATCCCCAAACTGAACAAACCTCATTACTCAACTCCTAAAATGTTCTGGCCCATCATCCTCCTTAACACTCTGGGCAAACTTATTGAAAAGATAATCTCTAATTGTCTTCAATTCAAATCTACCCAGTTTGATTTGGTCCACCCCCTCCAATTTGGAGGTATCATTCATTGGTCCACTGAAGATGCAGGGGTCTATGTCACTCATTTAGTCCAATCCAGATGGAAAAAGAATCTTAAAACAAGTGTCCTCACATTCAATGTCACTCAATTCTTTCCTTCTATCAATCATTCTCTTTTGGTCTCTATCCTTAAAAGACATGGTTTCAATTCATGGATAGTTTCATTCTTTTCAGACTATCTCATTAATCACTTCACCACATACTCTTGGGACAATACTACATCACCCCCATTTCCTGCTTCTGTAGGTGTAGGACAAGGCTTGGCTCTTTCTCCCATTCTTACTGCTCTTTACCTTTCCCCTTTTATTCATAAGTTTTCAAATGATGCTTGTTGTAAACTTCTTTCTTTTGTTGATAATGGACTAATTGTAGTCCAATCTGAATCCATACATACTAATTGTAAATTACTTGCTTCTGTCTATCTAGACTGTGAACAATTGCTGACCTCCATGGGCCTCACCCTGGAACATGACAAAACAGAAACCTTTCACTTCTCCAACTGCCCTTGGGCAGAACCTGACCTCAATGTGATCATCAACCATCCAGTTAATGGCCAACTCATATTCAAGCCCAAGTGTTATCTTTGTTACTTGGGTTTTTACTTTGATTGGGTGCTTTTTTTCAAAGAACACATCTGGTACTATTCCACCAAGGCACTCTCAACTGTCAAATGCATGTGCCTCCTAGGTAACTCTATATGTGGCCTTTTCCCTCTCCATAAATGCCTTCTCTATTATTCTATGTGTGGTACCCATCACCATATATAGCTTTAGACTGTGGTTTAATTGTAATGGCCATTTTTGTGGCCTCATCAAACAACTCCAGCAAATGCAATGGTCTGCAGCCCTTTGGATCACTAGCACATTTCACACCACTCCCACTGGTGGGGTCAAAGCCATAGCTGGCCTAATCCCCATCCAGCTCCATCTCTTCAAACTTGCTAAACATTGCTCCCTTTGTTTCCAAACCCTCCCCTCCTCTCACCCCCTCAAAATCCTCACATGCAACATTGACCCCCTTGACATGTGCCATACTAAAAACAGAGCTACAGTGCTAGACTTTGTGTCTGATGCCCAACTCATCATGGATTGGTTTAACTACCTCCACCCAAGCACTAAACCTGGTCAGTGTCTTGTTGACCACTTTGACTCTCAAATTCATTTTCATCAATGCTCCACCCCCTCTGACCCCAATATCAAAGCTTGTTATATACAATCTCTTAATGTAGCTAGGGACTCTTCCTTTTCTTCTCCTGTTTCATTAGTAGTTTCTTCTGATGGTCTGGTCCCCAATAATCTGTGGCTCTCCACCACATCCTCTTTCATTGTTTTTGGCTCTTCTGCTTCTGACATTCTCTCCTCTTCCGTTTGCCCCTGTGGGGAAGCTACTTCATCTGATTCTGAGTCTTATGCTATCCATCTTGGTCTCTTCTCTTCCATCTCTCTTGCAATCTCTCATAATTGCTCCTCTATTTCCTTCTTTACAGACACTATCTCTTTTGCAAAGTTACTTTTCAACTATGGCTGTCATAGTACTCACAAGGACACTTTAGCAGTCACTCCTCTCCTCTGAGAGTGGTTGTCATCCTCCCCCCTCAACAATAGCCACTTCTGGTCAGTACCCTCATTTGAGAAATGGTCAGTTCACCTCCAAGCCCACAACCTTGCCATGTTGGGCTGGTCCTTATCACTGGTCACCTAAGCTTTGCTAGGAGGCAGCTATCTCACTAGATGGTTCACAGGGGTGCTAGGATCTAGCAAGAAGGATCACAATAAGAAGGTGGCAAGGCAAGTGTCC
>JAEUWN010000104.1:0-85678 GCA_018524465.1 Podaxis pistillaris | reverse complement strand
CTCTCAGATAGGCCCATCCATGGCCATCAGTAGAATTCTACTGGTGCCTAGGCATAACCCTCAGTAAAATTCTACTGCTGCCTAGGCATGACTATCAGTAGAATTCTACTAGTGTTTAGGCATAACCTTCAGTAGAATTCAACTAGTGCTTGGATATAATTACTGGTAGAATTCTACTAGTTCTCAGAGTATGATTACCAACAGAAATCACTCAGATCTCCAATATTAACAGATAGCATGTTTGCATACATAATTGTATAGCCTATGAATTTCTGAAGTACAATCAAGTTTCAATAGTAACTTTAAGTCTATATGCTTCATAGTATGCATTAGCCATGTGGCTCAATGCATTTTGCAATATTTTCTTCTCTACTTCATCTCTATCAGCTGACAATGACCCTGAAAACATGTCTGAAACTTCAATTCTCCACCAGTGGCAAAGATTCTGTATGATGAAAAGAACATTACAAGGGTCAAGGGGCTGAGAACCAAAGCCTTCTGTCACCATGGTACCTTGAATGACAGACAAGACTTTCCATGTTTTCTACAGTAGTGCTCCAGCCACTGCATGCTCTGGTTTACATCCACAAGCAAAATATCCAGAAACTTGACCTTCTGGATATCTTTTCCCCCTCATTCTGCATTTTACACCAACTCCATGGATGTTTACACCACCAGAACCATCACCATCTACATGAGCTGTAGCATGATCCTTGAGATCATGATAAATGCAAACTGAGTTTCTAGACTCTGTGGTAAGCATGGCCACAGTAAGGTCAGGACTAGTACTGTAGGCCTCTGGAAGATAATCAGGTTGTTTGCAGACTTGATCCTTGAGAGCAGTAGGAAGATCTGGCTTTTGGTCTTCAGGAGCATTGAGCCATGCTGTTAGAAGCTCAATTCCCTCATCTACAATCATTGGTTAAATATCTAGAAATAATATAGAAACATACCATAAGTATAAGCTGCTGTCTTCTTAGGCCCCTCTGATTTCTGTTTCTTTGTAGATGATCTAGTTCTGGAAATTTTTTGCTGTCCTTTGACTGGAAGCTTTCCCTTTTGAGCTAATTGAACATATATTGGCAAAATAATAGTGTAATATTCTGTTTGATACATACTCAAAGAAGTTTCATCTTCAGATATAGTTGAGTTACCAGAAAACTTCCGCTTTTTCTGAATAGCTCTAAATACTAAGAATATGTGAGTTAGATCATAATATAGATGTGTTATAAATGCTTACATTCTGCCTTTGTCTCTGAATCAATAAGCTTCATCTCCTCCTCCTTCTCCTCCTCTGTATCTCCTTCCTCCATCTTCCCCCTTTCATCCTCCTCCTCCTCCTGCTCTCCTTCTTTCTCCTCTTCTTCCTCCTTCTCCTTCTCCTTCTCCTTCTCCTTCTCCTCCTCCTCCTTTTCCTCTTCTTCCTCCTCCTCCTCTTCCTCCTTCTCTTTTTCTTCCTCCTCCTCCTTTTCCTCCTCCTCCTCATTATCATCATCATCATCACCATCATCATCATCATCATCATCAACATCCATTATACCACTAAATACTAGTGGTAGTTCTTCCTCATCACTACTGCTGAAAGCACTAGGTTCCTCTCTCCAGCCAGGTTTAGCTTGGCAAAGAGGTATCCCAGTAGATATAGAAGAATTGGAGATGGCTGGGCTAAGAACTGGGTTCAAAGCAACTTCAGCTTGATTAGAAACAGGAGATAGAGCAGGTGGAATGGGAGATGGTGAAGCCTTGGGTGAGATTTGATAAGAGCCAGACATTCCACTATAATTAGCCATTGGAGGAATGGGTGTTGTTATTGTGCCAGTAACCAAAGAAGGGAGAGATGGAGTGGATTGACCAGAGGCAGAGATAGTAGGAACAATTGCTTGATCAGTGGCACTAGTAGAGATACTGATTGGATCTTCAGATAGGGATGGAAGAGCTGGCCCAGGCAATGAAGAGATTTGTGGTTCAACACCAAGGACAGATGAGGAAACAGAAGCTGGGATCTTGAATTTGAGCTTAGTGAGCTTGGTGCAGACACTCTTTAGTTGTTTCTTTGCAGATGCAATCTGAGAATTAGCAGTCTTGATAAGCTCTAAAGTCTGAGTTAGATTTATATAAATATAGACATTCAAGTACTTACAGAGGGTTTCTTCTCTTTGATGGACTTTTCTAGCTTCTTCTATAACTAGATTCTACATTGTAATAACCTGGAGAAGTTCTTGTTCTTTTTTTTTCAAGGATTTGGGCTTCTAAAGTTTCTTCACATTATTACAAATATATAGAATAACAATAACATACAAACCAGTTTGAATATCATGATTGGTGGAAGACATGATCAGAAATAGTGAGATAGAGAAGTGAGGAGCTTTGTTTTAGTTGAGTATGGGTAGTATAATTCTACTAGCAGACTATTTATACTATTTGTGATCAGTGTCCAATACTGCCTTCTTTACATCATCTAGATAACACCAATCAGGCAAATCAATGCCAAGCCCATCAAAAATACTCTTTTTAACTAAAGAAGCATAACAAACCCTATCATCATGGTCCCATGATCCAACTTCATGTGTAAGCAGATTTCTGCAAAAGTGAACAACTGTCCCAGGCTTGTATTCAAATTTTGCATCAAAGTCTCCCAGGGTGAGAGTAGCTTGAGTATATGTCCCAATAGACAAGATCTGATCATACCATGCCCAAGACCCACTAAAATCAATATGGGGCTTAGAAACATGGTTAGAAATGACAGATATGCCATGGAATACAGTAGGCCAGATTTTGGCATATTTGGCAGTAGCTGGAAGATGATGGAACTTGATAAGAGATTTTAGGCCTGCATTATACAAGTTTGGATGGGTGAATGAAAGAATGAGGTTGAGATATTCCAAAACTAGTCAGATGGCACAAAGCCAAGATTCTGTTACATTATTCTTCTCCTTCCAGATAGATATAGAAGTTTGGACTTTAGTATCAGAAGCATACTATCATTTTTGTGAGCTAATATTAATTTAAAATAGTTATGAAACTTACAGCATGACCTTGTTAATACCAACCAATGGCAAAAGTGTCTATACATGGAGCTAGCTCTTGTCTAGGAAGTGTAGTAACAAATGAGGTAGGATCATTTCACCATATATGCCTTTTTACACTTTGTAAGTTTTTTGCCAGTTTTGGAATAATTGCTTTTGTGTCCATGAAAAGCTTGTCCTATTAAAAGACTAAGTAAGATTATATCAAATATGCAGCTGCATGTCTTACATGTTGATTTTGTGTTAAGGCTTGAAGAAGATACCACACTAAAACTCTTCCACCCTTATCTACAATAGTAGTGGGCTTTAAGAAATGGCCCAACTTGATATTCTTGGCCTTTGCAATAAACTGAGCATGGTTTTTAAACTGGGTAACATCTAAGTCAAGGTGAACTATGTCACAGATGAGTACATATAGAGATCTTGTTCAAGTAAACCACACACCAGAGTTTTGAAGAGCAGCAGTAAGAATTCTGACTAAATGGTGTTCCTCTTCTTCTTGTGGAGTTTTGGCCTGGCACCTAAATTGACTGATCTCTGCAAATACAGGCCTTAAAGTAGTATTAGGCTAGTGTCTAAGTTTTAGGATATAAACAGCTTACAGTCCATTTTCAATAAGTTTGATTCTAGAAAGAACCTTTCTCCTTATGTTCAAAACTGGATTTTGGGCCTTTTCAAGAGCTTCATATATTCTTCTCCTAGCATGACTATTTTTTGGGAGCTTGGATTTGTCTTTGATGATATAGATGTAGACAGGAGTAGTAGAGACCATTCTACTTGTAAGAATAGTAGAATTCTACTGGCTCAATATAAGGTACTCAGTATGATTAGATAATTAAGGGGAAACCCCAATTTTAATCATGCAATTTGCCCCCAGTTTTGAGTAATCATGACCTCATGGTGGTGATAATGACACCACATTGTTGCCAAGACTTATGACTAAACATGAATGACATGATTTGTAAGACTAAGCCAGGATTAGTGTACTCTAATGACATAAAACAAGGGAAGTGGGCTGGAATATAGTCATGTGTTACTTGGAGTTATTTGGCATCAGCCTCTGCCAGAAATTCCCAGACATTAACATGTGGTGTCAGGAATAGGAATATTTCTTTTCTATCTTCTCCCTCCTTTCCCCCCTCCAACAGTCCTGTGTCATGTCTAGTAAGGATGAAGTTGGTGCTAGCATGCAGCATCAATGGAGACCTGAAAGCATGTGTGATATGTTGGGTTTTGAAGGTTGGAGTTCCCTCGTTCCATCTTGGAGCAAGGTATCCTTGCTATCCCCCATCCAACAAGGCTGCCTGTTTCAGACTCATAGGGCAGTGGGATTGGGGGATATCCCCTCACCTTTCCACATGCCAAAGTGCATCATGGATTGCCTCCTCTTTGGCAGAGGGACCATGACATGGGTTGCAAGCACATAGGACTTCATGCTCCCCATTGGTTGACCATTCCTGTGGTCAATTTCCTACTCTTCTCTGCTGTCAATCCAGCTGCCAAAGCACATACTGGATTGCCTCCTCTTTGGCAGAGGGCTCACAGCCTTTATTTTATTTTTATTTTTATTTTATTTTATTTCTAAAGTTCTGACTTTACAGCCACCTCCTTTCCTCTATATCACTGGAACCCCACCATGTCACCTGGTTTCCTCATCCCTTGATACACATTGAAGTGTGTTCCAAAACCCACAAAAACCAGCCTCCAGCTGGTTCTCAAAGTGAGTTCAACTCCCTCCATTGCAGATGACCAGCCAGCACTGATCTCAGGTGTAGCCAGTTCCACTTGTCCCCTCCCACCCAATCCACTGCTTCCCCTCCTTACCACCAAAACACATCAAAATGCATTCAAAAACCAACCAGCCTCCAGCTGGTTCTTGATGCATATCTTGTTTGCTACCATTGGTCTCAGGAGCAACCAACTCTCCTTCACAATCTTCCCCTCTCTCCTTTGTCCACATTTTGCTATCAAAACAAATACATTGAAATGCATTCAAAGCCAAACAACAACTAGCCTCAATGCTTCTGCCAGCCTGAAAATTTTTTTCATTAATTGTTATTGTTTTTTGAAGTCAACACTTCACATCAACCTTCTCCCTCACACCATCCCCTTCCTTCCCCCTCACACCATCCCCTTCCTTCCCCCTCATGCCATTCCCTCACCCTTCCTCAACTCTTCACTATCAAGACACATTGAATGCATTCAAAATGCTAGCTCACCAGGTCTTTTGGTGAGTCCATGTCATCAAGGAAGCCAGTGCTGATCTTGGATACAGTCACCTCCCTCCTCCTTCATCCTCATACTATCCCCCCTCCCTCAACTCTTTGTTATTGAGATGCAGGCTCACCAGGTCTCTTGGTGAGTTATCCACATTATCACAGAAGCCAGCACTGATGTCACAAGCAGCTGCCTTCCCTCCTCCCTTGTCCTCACACCATCCCCCCTCCCTTTCCCAACTCTTTGTTATTGGAACACATTAAAAGGTGTCCAAAATGCATGCTCACCTGGTCTTTTGGTGAGTCCATGTCATCAAGGAAGCCAGTGCTGATCTCAGATACAGTCACCTCTCTCCTTTGTCCTCACATTATCTGCCCTCCCTCCCTCAACTCTTCATTACTGAGACACAGGCTCACCAGGTCTCTCAGTGAGTCATCCATGTCATCATGGAAGCTGGCACTGATGTCAGAAACAGCTGTCTTCCCTTCCCCTCTCCCTTCCCCAACTCTTCACTATTGGAATGCATTGAAATGCCTTTAGTGAGTTCACTCATCACAGAAGCCAGTGCTGATGTCAAACAGCCACCTCCCCTCCTCCCTCATCCTCACACCATCCCTTCCTCCTTTGTCCTCATAACAGCAGCTGGCTCCACCTCTGTGGCCTTCCCTCAAATATGTTTTGTATGTGTCTCTTCCCTTTTCTCTCCCCCAAAAATCTCACTTTCTGTGTCTAGATTGCTCATGCTGGCTGTGCTTTGTAGTGTAGACCATGTTTGGTAGATAGTTGGTCTATTAGCCTTTGGCAGGTTGGTGCTCCTGCTCCAGGCCAATAGACCTTTTCTTAATTACAGTAGTTAATTTGTATGCTTTAGTGTTAGATTCTATCTATATATTGAAGATGTTACAGAAATTATGTGAGTTTGCTATGATTACATAAGCAAACTGTGTTACTCTTCTTGGGCGCTTATTTTATGATGCCATCAATCTCTTATCATTGTCAATCTTTCACTACTACCACTACTATCACTACTGCTATGCCTTCTAAAGTAACTTGAACCCTTCTCCAACAATATGCTACTCAATATCACTTCATACCTGGAGCCATCAGGAGACCTATAGAGCCTCTTGAAAGTGGACTGGTATTCGAGGAGTCTGACTTTGCATCCAACTTGGCTGCTGCTATCACAGGCACTGCATCTCCTCCTAATCCTTTCAATTCACCAACTACTCCACTTATCCAAAGCCCTGTTATCTTGAATAGAGATGGATCTTCTCTCTCTCCTGCTTCCAGTTCTAGGGCTCCTTCTGTTATTAGAGAGACTTTAGGTGGCCCAGCAAAGTAGATTCAACTTTTCAGACATCACAACCAAGATATATATTCAGATTCTGCCCAATATATTCCCATGGATGTTGATCTTGCTCCAGATGCTACATCTATTAGCTCTGGAAATCAGGTAAGTCAGTTCAATACTTTCTTTCTCATGATAACTAATAATCTATTTAGTGGTGCTCTATTTGTCTCAATGGTGGATCTTTGTTAATCTACAGTTGTGGATGAGCTGTGTGTAGGGATATCTGTTTAGCTGAAGTTCCCAAAAATGTAGAGCTAGGTGACTTTCTATGCCCAGGGTGTTGGATAGACAATCCAGAAACAAAACTAAAGGCTTATATGGTATGTCATTATGCTACATATAAGTTTTTGTTACTAATAATATATTAGCCATTTTCCAAGTATAAAGCTGTTGTTGTACTTGGCAAGCCTTTTGTTGCATGAAGCAGGATGCCAGACATCAATCCTGATAGCCTTTGCATCTTGGCTTTCCATCTTTCTGGTTTCAAAGATGATATGTGTCTTTCCAACCTTATTTACTTCCATCTGAAATGTTATTTTGAAGGAGTTTCAGCCAGTAAAATTGGTTGTTTCTCCTTTGAAATTAACTTTACAAGTCTATCCAAAGTGGCTTCACTTCAGAAGCAGATCAAACAGCTTTTGCCTAAATTCCAGCAGCATGTGTTTTATTTATTTTATCAAGTTCAATACTTATATTGTTTAAGATTTAAATGCTTTTTAGTCTTTATTGCAACTCATTCTACTCCTGATACTGGAGATCTTTGGGTTCAAGCTAAACCTAATCCATCTGCTGTAACTCCTGAGCAGGTAAGTCTTATACATATTATGTTGATTATATTATTTATATCAATATTGCAGTTTCTGGAATGCCTCTTTCCTTCAGAGCTATTAGAGGTTATTCATACAGATAATTGGGCTAGCTTGTTTTTTACAACATGCAATGGTCCTTTTATTTACTCTGAACCACTCCATCAGATCTATGCCTTTGCAAAACAGTAAGTATTATCCAAAGACAACTTTTAATATAGATTTGAACTTATTTTTGCTGTAATTTAGAAACTTTTGGCTCACTACTGCCTTTTTAAGAGCAGATTTCCATCCATCCCTTGTTCATTCATTTATGATTCAGTTTGTTGAACATGTATTCCTCAAACAGAATCCTGCTATCTTTCCCAATCTTCTTGAAGCTCATTTGGAGCTTGGTGCTTCAATTGATGGTATTATGATGATGAAGAAGACTGATCCTGGTTTTTGTAAAATTACCTGGGTTAACCATCTTTATAGTCCAGCTGGTCTCCCAGTTCCTCCCAGCTGTACTAATTGTGGTGCACTCTCCCCTTGGTCTGTGAAACCTCTTCCTCATCACAAGTTTACTCTTCAGAAGTTGGTGGGATGTCATCCTGGTAAACTTTTGAATTTATTTATTAACTTTGATTTTCTGATAATACTCAGATTTGGCTCCTATGACTTTATACTGTCATGGAATCCTATCTAAGAGTCAGAATACAGATCAAGAAGATAGATGTCCTGAAGTTCTTACTTTTTCATTTTCTCAAGATGTTTTCTTTATTACACATAATTACCCTGCTCCTGATTCTGCTACAGGAAAGATTTGGGGTTACTGGATTGGTCAGTGGATTTTGATGGAAAAAGGTGTTGAAGAGTAAGGAATAACATACACACTGACTGATCTTTGAAGTGGGGTTTAACAGTCTCTAGCACCACCATGCGGGTACGCTTTGAATTTGAGGGGCTACCCAACACTCCACCATCAGTGGTCAACTTTTGCTTGCCCTTGACCTGCGGTGTTCCAATATAGCTTAGTTTATGGTGAGTGTGTCAGGTTTACTATTGGGACCACGCACCGAAGGTCTCGGATCGTTTTTGGCGACATTTGGAGGGGATTGACGAACTTTCTTTTGTTTCCTGCCGCCTGGTGCCATACCCAGTGGAAGAATGCAAAGCTAGTGGACACGTCTATCAGCGTAGCACTTTTCGAATTTGACGCCGCCTTTTGGGGACTTGGCCGGGGTGTGGTGGCAGTCTGAGTGTCGATTACAGCCCCGTTAGCCATGTTACTTATATGCTGTGGTACACGTGCCAACGGGGCTATGCCTTCCGTTTTACGGGCGTTCAAAGAGCACGCACAGGTGCATGAGCTTTCCATAGGATACTTGTCAGGCCGATGGAATAGGTGATTGGTTATAGAGGTAGATATGTGACTCGAGGCGACTCAGGACTTCTTTACAACAATTGTCAAATTCTGCAGCTTGTGAGTACTGAATACTGAGTACGGGTGAGGAAAATATACGTAATATGTACATCCAGCATGGAGGCTGTCTCCTGAATAATGTATACCAGATGGAAGCTGGAGACCAAACGGAGCGGGAAATTGAATTGTGTTCCGCCGTGTTGGGCTTGATGCATGGCCTGTTACAATGTTATATGCTGTGATACACGTGCCCATAGGACTGTGCCTTCTGTCGTACGAGTACGGGCCGTTTAAAGAGAAGCAAGGAGAGGGTTCCGTCAAGTTAGAAATTACCGCCCCCTCCCCACCCTCCGCCCTTCCTCCCCTCTCCTCCCTCGTCCCCTCCCCCGTCTACAGCCAGTCGCCCTTTTCACGGCTGTCTCCCCTCCTCCCCCTTCCTCCAATCCATGCTTTGCCCAGTCCAGACCCACCCTCTACCCCCTCCATCTGCGGCCTTCCCCTCAAATACGTTTCGTACCTGTCTCTCCCTTTTACTCTCTCAAAATCTAACTTTTCGCGTCCAGGTTGGTCACGCTGGCCGTGCAAAATGCCACACTCGCCATTGTGATGCACTACTCGCGTACCTCAACCCCTTCCGAACTCTCCTACTCCCATGCCTCCGCCGTCCTCTTCAACAAACTCCTCAAAGGCGCCATCTCCTTCACCATGACCCTCTACAACACCTTCTCCACTTCCGACATTCTTCGCTATTCCACTCCCAAGTCCCCACTTAAAAGAACTCTCCTCTACTTCCGTCGACATCTTCAGCGCTGACTGCTGGAAACTCTCCATCCCTGCCATCCTTTACGCTGTCCAAAACTCGCTCCAATTCGTCGCCATCTCCAACCTACCCGTGGTGACATTCCAAGTCACGTATCAAATAAGATCCTCACCACCTCCTCCGCATAAAACTCTCCACGACTAAATGGCTCTCCCTCTTCTTCCTCGCCATTGGCGTAGGCATTGTCCAAATCCAATCCTCATCCTCCAATGCCCACGCAAAAGAACCACCAGTTGGCAGTGCACATGAATTCAACGTACACGTTATGCATCCTCTCAAAGGGTTTGGCGCTGTCACTGCTGCATGTTTCACTTCCGGTCTTGCTGGAGTGTACTTTGAAATGGTGTTGAAAGGCTCGAAAGCCGATCTCTGGGTCCGCGATGTCCAACTTTCGCTCTTTTCACTCATCCCTGCCCTTCTACCCATCCTTTATGCACTACCCCCACCCAATTCACAAGGTTTCGTCCTTGACCTCTTCCGGAACTTTGGTACCTGGGCCTGGGCGACAGTCTCGATCCAGGTGTTCGGTGGACTCGTGACGGCAGTTGTGATCAAATACTCGGACAACATTCTCAAAGGTTTCGCGACGAGTCTCTCAATCGTCCTATCCTTCCTCGCGAGCATTGTCTTGTTCGACTTCAGCATTTCGCGGAGTTGTGTGATTGGCGCCACTACGGTGTTGACAGCAACGTGGATGCACAATCAACCGCCTGGCAAGGAGCCTATTTCGATCGTGCTCGCCGGGTCAGCCGTGTCTGGCTCCACCGCCGCCGCCAATGGCGCATCAAGTTCCGGAAAGACCTTGCCATTCCCTGGAATACCCATTAACCCCGATATACCGATCCTCGGACATTTAGAGACAAACAACCTCTGGTGTGATCAAACGGAAAAAGGCCAAGGCTTCTCCGTTTGCGAGTCCGAGGATTCTTGCGAGTGCATTGGGTATGGGGTCACCTACGGACGAAAAGGAGATGGCTGTTACGGCTGGTGGTGTTGGTATTAGCGGGGGTAATGAGATGTTGGATACTGCGAGGTATAATTATGCGCCGTATGGTTCGCCTTAGCCCTCAAGACCTCCAAGCAGGATTCCGTCGAGGGCGCCTACGCCGACGTTGGAGTAGAGTGAGGAGGGTGTTGCTTTAAGGGATGACGATGCATGAATTTGTGATGAAATTGCTTACGGATTCCTTTTGATCTTTTTTTTTGTTGGTTTGGTTTGTATCGGACGACCTTTTTTATGGCGGTGATCTTTTGGGTCACTCCCTTGTCTTCTCTCTCTTTTTTTCCTTCGCTCAACACTTCAACGGTCGGTTTTGCACGTCAAGATCTCGAGACGAGACACGTAATGATACCCCCCCTCCCCTACCCCTCTTACTACTTATTCTTTCTTATTACTTACCACACACACGTAGAGTAACTTTACTTCATTTTGATAGACATACAAGTCTAGTCAAGTCTTATTCCACCTCTCAAATACCTTACTTAGTCCATCTGGAATTTTTGATTCTTTTTATCCATTCTTTCTCCGGTTTATGAATGCGCTGCGCTGGTTTATTGGGAGCCGCTTGACCCGACCGAGGATTGATGCAGTGCAGTATTCGGATTTGGATGTAGATATGATACGAATTTTCGAAGTAAAAATGGATTGGTTCGGTTTTGTCGTTGTGGACTTGGACGCGTGCATGCGAGCTTGAAGCTTTGGAGGTCTGAATCTTAAATCTGGCTTGAGGCTTCTAATTGCTTGACGTCATATATAAGTAGGTTTTTTTAGCTTGCGTTTGTGATATGTTTGGAACGAGGCGGAAAGCGGTGCATGGTTCTTGGGGATGAGAACGTGGGAGGCGGAAATAAGACTGTCAACTTGGAGAAGGAGATGTTGTGGCGGTGGGTTCTTGATGGTGGTGTTGGACGTTTCGTTGATGGGCTTTGGGTGGCTATGCAGTAAAAGCGTCGTGAGACTGGATTGGTAGACGCTAGCTACCTTTGTTGTTGGACCTGTTGTGGAATAGGTGCATAGGGCTTGTGACAGTATCAGCTCTCGCTTGAAGTTTGAAGCTTAAAATAAAATAAATCCTTCAACCACCATGATCCATGATACAAACCACTCCCTTGTCCGAAGTAGCCTCCTCTCATCTCAGGTATGGCGGCAAGATCTCAGTTGTGATTCTGGGAGGTGCAGCGCTTCCTTTCAACATCAATCATTTATCTCTACCAGAGGAAGACAAAGCACGCTAATTCCAGAGGTCCGGATCAAAAACTCCAAACTCTGATGCCTTTCTATTCTCAATCGAAGCATGATAGAATGCGATGCGCCGAGGGCCTAACAGCCCAGAAGCATCAACTCGGGTGATATGGGGCTCAAGACGAAGGCTCAGGAGAGGACTGATCTCGGTGGCAGCTATCCTGGTGGCAGTAAGCTCGGATCTCAGGTTATGCATTATGGAGGAGACGGCATGTACCTGCTGCACCCCTCCCGTGCTTGAGTGTTGCCATCGTTTCTATTCAACCAGCACTTCTGTATTGGCTCTTGATGGGAACCCTCTGTGGAGGTCTATGCCGTTTATTTCCATCATCCAGTGAACGATACAGCGTGCAAGACTATCAATGTTCTATACACCTCAAATTCATTCCAACACGCAGGTCACCTTAAGTCCCGCAACCAGCCAGAAAAAACGAAATCATATGAACGGAAAGTATGCAAACTAAGTTATGACGGCTTATTGAGCAAGTAGAGGTCGTAAAACCCAAAGTGTTGTCGGCTGTACGTAATGGAAACTTCATTGCTACCAGTTCCCATGATATACCGCTTCCTTGGTTCTTTCTCAGATCTCGACCTCCCTCGTATGGTCACAGGAATAATCTGGCGAGCGACTTCAAGAGGGCTACGATGGAACGCACGAATAATTTTCCGACGATAGCCTCTGGGTATCTGGTGCATAAATTTTATCATCCGCCAGACTCTACCAGCGATCCCGAAGCGGACTCACCCTCTTAAAGAATGCATCCATCCAGTCAACAAACCCTCATACCACTCGGCAGCAAAGGCTCAGTTCATACGTGAGAGCTGTCGAAGCGTCTCTACCTCAAGATGTACCAGTGGTGATTCAGATAGATAGAACATGTGGGTCATTACCATTATGTAGACGCCCTTGTTCGTTGTTCGGGGACTAGGCCAAGCGACTGCGCTTGCCGGCTCGTTTGCTGAGAAACGCAAGTCAGTTGTCTGGATCCTAATGCCACTGAGAAACCTCACCATCATGAATGTTTGATATACGGAAGAGCGCACCGACACACCTGGAAAAAAGCTGGCTGTGGTTACTCGTCGTGTTGAGGCAAAACTCCGAGGTGGATCTTTCGACATCACAAGAAAATCTGAAAACGACGCGTGGTAGAACGACAGTCCCTGGGGAAGTCCTTCTGACGACTCTATTTCGAGGACGGAATGGAGATTGCTGATAACTGCGTAGAAAGTTGTTAAAGAAAAGCCGAGAATCGAGCAGTTGAGCACAACTATGGGTTCAGTGGAGG
Source organism: Podaxis pistillaris (assembly GCA_018524465.1). Lineage (NCBI taxonomy): Eukaryota > Fungi > Basidiomycota > Agaricomycetes > Agaricales > Agaricaceae > Podaxis > Podaxis pistillaris. The sequence continues at coordinate 72,525 of JAEUWN010000104.1, read as the reverse complement.
CAAAGTTACGGAGTTGAATGAGCAGTAGCAATAGGGCATTGGGAAGGATATCCTTCAGAATTTGCTTCATTATCAGGAAATAAAATTTGTCCAAATTTGACAGGGGCCTCCCATCCGAACACTTGGATTTGTCGGTTTCGCTTAACTCTAGTACCAATCGTAGCTTGACCTGAGACCCAAGCGCTCCTGGACTTCGGTCGATGTATCTGATAACACTGGCCGCATAGATAAACAAGCCCGCCGATTGGTCGACGAGTTGCTGAATGTCTTCTTCGGACGGCCAGGCGACCGAGGAAGGAAAGTTATACTTCTCTCGAATCGTCCTGAAGCCTTCACGAAGATATGCTTCGATATCCTGATCCGCATCGCGTGACACCGGGAGATTCAGCTGCCAGCACACCTTGCTGGCCAGCTCCGACGAGAAAGCCGCCTTTATATGAGGCTCCGGACGACTGAAGAAGGCCCACAGAAACGGTGTGGTCTGCTGGTGAACGGAACTGATTATGACCTCGATGATGGCACGTTGAGGATCCAGACCGTCGCGTTCATCAAGCCCGTCGACCATTATAATGATGCCCTGCCCAAACACATGACGCTGTGCGCTCAACTCCCGAAGCGGCTCTGCGAGGAGTTCTCGGAATTGCACCTCAATTGACTTCGTCAGCACAAGGGGATCGTGCTGGACCTTGGCGTCGACAAGGTTACGGTAAGCGGGGTGTTTCATGGCCAGCTGATAGACGATTGTCGGCAAGAATCCTGAGGGCTTGTTCCACCCGTTCGGTCGGAAGAAGAAGAATGTTGCACCTAGTCTGTCTCCCAAGCGTTTCGCGCAGGTTTGGGCCAGTGCAGACTTTCCAACTCCGGCTGGCCCTTGCAGCCATAAGACACGAGTATGGTGTGCGTCCCAGTCACCTGAACACCAGTCCGTAATTTTGTGAACGTGTTCCTCACGAGTGCCAAGAAGACATCGTGACGGGTCGCGGGCGGATGAGTCGTGAATTGCTTCTGGGATTAAAGCTTTCTGCAATGCGCCAAGCCCTGCATTCTCTGGGTAGTTCAAGCATTTGTCTCAGCTCCCTTGAGGTCGCACAACAACAATTACTCACTGATGGACGGCACTTCGTTGTGGACATGGATGTTCACAGATTCGTCGGTGAACGTGCCATCGTGGACAGTCGTATTATTATTTTCTTGAAAGAAAGGCATAGGGTGGTAGCCCGGAGGTATGCGAGCGCGAGGCTACTAGTGCAGGTGATGACTTCTGGCACATCGAAGAAAACACAGCTTTTGAGAATATCAATCCCCATGGTTCGACTATGGAGCCACTATTTTTACCCACTTGAATGTCACAGCAGCTATTGAGCTCATGGGGGATCTATAATGTTTGTATGGTAGCACGTCCGTGCATCCATGTACGTACTCACGCGTTGAGTTCGCCTTTGGCGTATCGCTCCAGCGACCAGAAGTGTCCTACGTTTGTGGGGACTTCCGGGGGCTATAGTAAAAAGTCTTTGTACCCAAGGGCGTTATTTCTCCTAGCTGGAAGAAGAGCTGACGTGTTTCATCTTCTGATGCGCCTTGTAACCAAAGCAGATCTACTGGGCTTTTAGTGCCTGAAGGCAATGATGAGAAACCGTACTCCCCTTGTGCCTGTTCGCAACTTCTTCCCTATGCAACTTAGTCGATGAAACGGGCCCGCGACGGGTATACTGCATTGACATGAGAGGCCTAGACAAATTCGTTGTCTGTCGGGCATGAGAATTATTAGCGACTTCGCTCCAGACCCTTACCTCGATGTAAGCTCTGCAGTCCTCAGAGCTGAAGATTCTTCCCTCATTTGTACTCCTAGTAGCTCATCCACTCAGACTTTATGATGCTTCACCCAGTCAAGTTCCCGCCAATCGAATCTAACCGTGCAGGGCGATTCAGGGGGTCAAAGCAAGTGTACCTGACAACGAACAGTGGCTTGTGTGAATCTCCTTGTTTTCGTCTTCACCTCTCCGCTGTCCCAGGGAATCGTCCTGTTTCGATACCGTCAACCTACTCTTGACGACCATGAATGCCTCCCGTAGGACTCAGCAATGATGTTGAAACGGATGACCGAGGTTGCCGCCGCAGACTCAAATGTTCTGTGACAAGACACAATCCAATCGGGTGAAGTCATATTCTGGGAAGCGGCAGAAGAACCTGACGGTAATGAACGAGCTAATGACTTGAATGTGAACCGCAATTAGTCAGTCCTTTTCGCCCTAGAATTCACTCGGTCACAGTGAACCCACTTAATGAATCAGATTGTCTATAACGGAATTTAGCGTGGGCCACGAGGATCAAATCTGACTCAACGGAAATCATGGTCAGCTCTCAACTGAGTAATACATGTTCCCCCAAACTCACCCATACTGTATGTTAATGACAGCTTAACCTAATGCGTTGTTTGGTAAGGCGTAACTTCGTTCATCGGAAGTGCGTGCCGCTCTGAGCCGCTGAACGTTGAAAATGAGTTGTCAGGCTTGGAGATACACTGTTTCTCACAGGCCAGTGGTGAGATAATGTTCGAGCAGACACTACTTGAAAGGGAACCATGGGCCTGGGGATGGCAGCAGAGGCCCGAAAATCGAATATACAAGGTCCAAAGCTTTCAGCGTGCGGAGATCGGAAATAGGACCGCCAATAAGCGGTCATATCCAAGCCGACGAATCACAAAAGAATCCTACTCTCCGTTAGCCAGGCCGCCAGTTCTTTACGTTCCAAGTCATAGAAGAATTTCACGGTAAGAAGCAGGGTTGGTGTGTTCCCATGAGGCGACTGTGATGGCTCTCACAGACGCGGCACCGCGTCACGGAGTCACAAATCATGGTCACGGTCTCTTAATCGCCGAACTAATTAACGGAGGAAGTAGGCTGGCTGCTGCACTTGTTGACAATCTCTGTCTCCCATACTTCTCCAACCATGATACCAACGCAACGAGAACACTTTAATTGATTGTTTCTATTCATACACATGGCGTGGAGTCCCAGGAATTAGCAGGGAATATTGTAGGGAAGGCTTGTATACAAGAAGCGCAAGATAGAAGAAGCCGTAATTGTTACAGAACGGAACGAAATCCCGGGGAGCGCAAGGAACGTTGCCGAGGGCGAAACAAGGAGATACATGTTGATGCACAATAAGGACTTGTACGCTTCTACGTTTTTTTTGTGGAGGTGCTCTAATTTTTGCGTGTCCAGTAGCTGAGGCCGGAGAACAAGGAGACGATGCCCTGGCCCAGCACAATAACGATGAGGAGCAAGAGGGAGTATATAAGAGACCACTCACTTTGAGTAAGGCTTTGCCATGGCCTGCGCAACCTAACTTTTCCTTTGAGGGAAGAGCTTCGGGCTCTTCAGAGAGGGAAAGGAAGGAAGAGGTGTCTATGGTGTCTGTGGACTGAGTTTTGGTATCCAGGTTTTCATCATCCGGAAACCGAATATCCTTGTGCTCATTGTGAGCCCATATACTCAACGTCATGGTTAGGACCTACCAGGAGAAAACTACTTCGATAGTTCTCATCGTCATTCATATAAGGCGATTCCATTGTTCGCTAACCAGGCAAGAAGGCTCGATAAGCGCCAGTGTACCTCGACTGCTCTAATCAGATCGAAACGCGTACCAAGGATAGTGTGGCGGCTCTGAAATACGGGCCATAGACTTCTCGTCGTGTGTCCCGGTAGTAGTCGGGAAGAGATGAAAGGTCATTGTGGTTGGAACGAGAAGGAGAAATGAGAGTGGGCAATGAGCGGGAGAATGTGCGGGGAAAAATTAATTTCATAGCTCCGGGTTCCAGTCTTCAGGATGGACTACAGGAGGACAGCTATGCAGAAGGCCAAGGGGTAGAAAAGGAATATCAACAAAGTGAAGAGAGGAGTGGCAAAAGGGTGGGAGCAAGCGATGGTGTGTCGAGTCAGCTTTTATAGCGAAGTCTTCAGGTCCATCTATAATGGGCAGGGCTTCGAAGCGGTCCACGAGGCAGATCCAACACAAACCCGGAAAGAACACACTTTGGAGACGACCCGATCAGGAAATTTACGTTGGAAATCCTGACAGACGATGACTCCTTCAACCATTGACCTTTCTTGTAAACACCAGTATAGGACTGCCGCCAACAGGAACACGAGAGGGAGCGACGACCACGTTACATCAGTGTGGAAACAGAGCTGACCGTGTGAGGCAAAGCGGGAGAACTCTAACGCAAGGCGTTGCTGCGGGATATCAACTCGTTTAATGGTTTCATTACTCCAGCGAACTCACGTTACACGTTTTCCACTGAAACATGAACGCCAAAGGCTGCCGCAATACGATTACAGGACAATACTTTGACCCTCTCCGGCCCTGCAATACGTGGTCCGGTGTATCATCTAAAGTATGAGGCTATCAGGGATGGGAAAGACGTTCCTAAGGCTGGGAGGCATGGACCCGCTGAGTAGGGCCCCAGTGGACATCCAAACACCGAGTTGCTCGCCATCTGAGGATCCCAAGAGAACAAGATACCTGATTGCCGCACTAGCCATAAAAGCTTCCGGCCAATGGAAACTTGTCTCGCTAGCCATCTTCAACTCGAGTTATGGTTCGACAAGTCGTTTCCAAGTTGCTGGAAGGAAGCAAGGTGCTCATACTGTTAAACAAAACGTTGAGTTGCGCGCAAACACCAAGAAGATGAAGGAACTTTACGGAGGACAAGGGCAGTCCAACAACAGGCCTCGAGGCAAACTTAATCAACGAACGCCAATCTCATTGAAGGAATGGGCGTTGGAAGTAATTCGATGGGCGCCATGTAGCTAGTGGAAAGAGCTGGTTTTATGACGCCGGGCATTGTGGGCCGAAGGCGCTGAACATCAATCCCACAATCAAGTCCAAGATCGTGGACATGCAGCCAATAAGCTCCAGCTTTTCATCGAATTTGCTGTTCAGTATAGCTAAAGGGACTGCGGGAGCATCTATGCGCCGTTCTTGTTGAAATCTTCAAGCTTGATTTTCGGTAACGCTCAGGTTTATGCCTAAGATGCCAGTGGACTCGAGGTATTGCACCAGGAACCAAGGCGAGATGCAGAGCTCTAAGGTGTCGCAAAAGCAAGGGAAGATTCGGGCTCCAGGCTAAGGCAAGGTTGGAATGCAGAGGCAACAGGATCGTTTACAGGTATGGTTTGGTTGCAAGAGGATAGTGTGGAAAGTGCGTAGGGCCCTGTTATTCCATGTTTGATCGCTCTCACTCATACAACCACGGTCTCTTATCCATGGTATAGTGTTCACAACAATTTTTCTGATCCAATTTCTGATGCTCACGCGACAACCATAGGGCGTGAGCGGGTTTCAACAACCCCGCCCAGCGCCAAGCTTGCTCCCATGACCATACCACCCGATCTTTCGAGAGGTTGGCAACGACAGTGGTCGAAGCCCGGTGAGGCGGTTCTTTCATTCCACCTCGTGTTCGGCTTGGCCCTTCGTCAAACAATCTTACTGTTTAGAACATCCGTCTTGCAGGCCTAACACGAGCTTCAGGCCTGACGTTTCCAACATCGCCATGGCATACGAGTTTTTCTTCCAAACCTACTCTCAGCACGCGTTATCGAACAGCCTGCGCCTTACGCCTGCCTGACCCATTGCCTCATCAAGGCCTTTTTTCGGTGTCTTACAATCGTTAGGTACGTTGGCATCTCATGGGTCAATATTTCAGCCTTCATCTCACTTTGTCTCTGATTGCTTCGCGTCGCAGCTGTTCACCCTCCCTCAACTTGCCTCCCGTGTCCGCCTTTGCCTCTTTGCAAGCCTACATTTTCCTCGACCCTCTTCTGGTGACCGAGTCGCGTATGTAGCTTCGTACGATGTGTGGGCGCCCTTTGGAGTACTCAGCTGGGCTCTTCGCACCCTTGCACATCCGAAGCACCTAGCCATGAGGCAAAGTAGACTGAATAGGAGGGTTCATCCGGTAGCGCGCTCGTAAGAAGGGATTAAGGTGAACGATTTATCAATTAGACTGGGCTGAGTAAGTAACCTACAAAACGGACCATAGCAATGACACAGTATTCTACAGAGTGACACCGATAGCATGTACAGACGACGGGGCAGTAGCAATGTCAATGTGGTATAAAGTTTAAATAAAAGGACCGGGCGTCGTCTCGCAACCCCGAGATAAATCTCAGAAGAAAACATTAGGCAGTCATTTGAAGTCATAGTTGATACCCAGGTCTCTCAACCGCTGTTCCCATTCGGTCCGGTTCCAATCCTTCCAGTGTCTACTTTCTATATTCGCCCCTACAGACTTGAGCTTCCTCACTCCGCCACAGGATTCGCATTCGCTAGGGAACTGCGATCGGGACAGGATCATCCCGAGGAACAAGTGTAGGTCGGCACATGGTGAAAAGTGCAAACTCTCGAGGCGAGGACACAAACACTCCTTCGTTACATCTGTTCCATGGGTTAATTCCAGGAACAGGTTTCCTCCAAATTCCTGTGTGAAGCTGAAATCCACGATCGTGAGGTCCTCCAAAGTCCGAGTCAGAAGCCTCAGAATCTTCAAGGCTCCTTCGTTTTCCAGTTGATGGCAGTCCAGAGAGAGTTTTGCGAGGGGGCACTGGGACCGCTTTAGAAAATCCAACAAAATGTCGCAATCCGAGAACGACCGTGTGGCTTTGAATGTGAGGGATGTGAGATTGGGGAGGGTAAGCGCGTCAAGGAATGACTTGGTATACATGAGTTGGAGATCGAGGTCCAAAGAGGCAATGTCATGAAGTATCGGGATAAACGTGGGGACAGGTGGGGGAGAGGGTAGAGGTGACAGGGAAGATAGCGGGAACTGAGACGATGACGATGAAGGAGAGGATGGGTGTGGTCCATCCACGTCTCTGACTTTAAACCGCCCTTCCCGAAGATTTGTGGCGAGTGAGAGGAAGTGGAAGAAGTCTTGCGGGCGTATCGGCTGGTTGAGTGTGGCGGTCCTTAGCGAGCCAAATGGATTCGGAATCCACCTGCTGATAGGCTTGGGGTCTAACGGGATATTCACGGCCTCGATCGAGGTAGGGAAGATGTATTGCGTGAAATGCGTTGCCGTAGTCATTCCAGCATTATTCCTCGGCAAAAAAGCAAAATGCTTGAGGGAAGAAAGAGTGTTGTGCGCCGACCAAACTTCGTCGCCTACAAGTGTCCCTTTTAAGACCAGGCTCTCGACTGCAGCAAGGTTTCGGATGATGTCATTCACAACATCCACCGACAGAAAGCAGTCCAGTTCCACACTTTTCAACTGCGGCCAGTGAACCGCAAGTTGATGAAGGTCGGCACTCGTCTCCCTCCCACCGAGTTGAAGATGAAGATCACGCAGTTGGGGCATGGGATATTTCCGGAATAGAGAGGAAAGGCTGACTTCGGCTCCTATGGTCAGCGAACGCAGACGCGATAGCGAGTCCGTAGTCCCTTCCGGGTACGAGATCGGTGAGGAGTGGTCTGAGACGGTTCTCAGGGCAAGATGCTCAATTGAACGCGCATGGTCGAAGATGAAGACACAGTCATGCAGGGTCATAGGGAGATAGAGTGAGACAGACGTGAGTTGATCCCAAGGAAGAGCACGGAGGCTGCTCCAAGGAAGGCCAAGAAAACGGGGAAGCTGCAACTGGAAGGGTCGATCCATGGACCAATCAACAGTGCGAAGATACTTCAAGGCCGGTCCATCGGACGGCTTGCGACGAACTTCAACTTCAATCGGCGAGAAACTGCTCAACATCATCACATCGGCCTTGAAAAGTTGACCCGGGAGCATCACCTTGACCGCGGCGGACTTTGGCACAACGTTTTTTACGAGATGCTGAAGAAGATCCTTGCAAATCGTGACCTCCTCTGGGGGTAGTTGTAGGGTAATGTGCTCAAAGGTGGTGATCTTCGCTGACAGCTCCCTCGTAACTTTTTTGTACCACTCCAGAACAGACCTGTCGCGTTTGGTTTTATCCAGCGACGGATTCAGGGATAACCAGAATTCGGGTGCATCGTCAATCATGGATCTCCACTTCTTACACACCCGACGGAGGGGAAATGGGCGCGGTGTGGATGATTGAACAAAGGTGTCATGGCGGGGAAATGCGTATTGGAATATCATGAGGAGGACCTCCGGTGGTAGGCCATTAAACAGGCCGTCTGACGCCTGCTCTACTCTGCTCGTTGTCTCCTCAACAGGAGAGTCACAGAAGGAGGCATCGTTAGGAAGCCTTAAAGAGTCTGTCCGAATGAGAGGGAGGGAAGGGCGACTGTGGAGAGGGGGAAGTCTCGGACCACCCACGGAAATGGGAACCGGAGGCGTTTCTCTAATGGGTTGCGGCTGTTGAGCGCCTGGGTGATATAAAGTTGCTGAAAGAGTGGACGTGGAGGACATGGCGCGAGTCGCGCGCAACGACGATCGTGTGGCGGCATCCTCGCCTTGCCGTTGAGCCTCACCGTAAGGCTCGACGTGGTTGATTCTCCTCCTCCTCTTCATTAGATATATCAGAGGCAGGAGCAGGCAGAAGATGGAGACAATTAGACCAATGATGCTGTAGAGGTGTAGGGTACAACAGCGGTCGTGTGGGTTTGTGAGGGAGATAGCAAAGGAAACAAGAGGATGGGGGATTAAGAGCCTTGATATGGATAGGAACGTCCAGGTCGACATTTAAGCAATCGCGGGTGGCGGGAGTAGTGGAGGGTACGTCGACCAGTTAGTGGAAGTATAAATAACAATAAGGGTGCGGGGTAGTAGTTACAATTAATGTGTCGGGTCGGAATGCTGTGCTGCGGCAATGTGTGGACTAACAAAGAGAGAATAAGGTATCCGCGTTTTCCACGCCTAGTATGCCTCGTACTCACTGTTGGGCCGTCCGGTTCCTGAATGTCAGTAGGCAGCAACCCTCTAACCGAACTCAAGCGAATGGACAACAGGCGCGTGTCGAATTCCAGCTCCGTTGCGACTGGGACCAACTTGAAGAGAAAGAAATAGACAGAAGAAGAATTGACCGCACTGCGACCTAGTTCACCGAATTCCACGGTGGTCTCTGAGAGATTTTATGAGGAACGGCGGATGAACATCCCCGCAATTAATCACCAGCAGAACCCACATCTAGACATGCGAACCTGTTGGAGCTTCTCAGCGCTTGCGCGTTTCCTATTTCCGCTCCCCGGCTGGGCTAATTGATCAGCATGATGGTTTGTTTGTTTCAGACGGGCTCCGAGAGCCACAAGCGTCGTTGGCCGCAAGGTAACTGCCTCGCGTTTTTCGTTGCCAGAGCTAATTGTAGAAGGAAGAATGGGGTTGGCGACCATCATAGAAACCCTGTTACATGTTCGCGTCGCCTCTGATTGTCCCTGTTTTTGCTCGCAAGGTGTAGTACACATCAGGTTCGTAAATACACCCTCAGGGCAGAGAACGCCACTTGCAGATAAGTACTTTGTACTTAGGCCTGTGTGAGTGTCAAACTTGCCATCGTACCCTCGCGACCGCAATAAAGCCTGTGTAAATCTCGTGCCATCTCTTGATACACACTAGCTTCCTATGATATAGACTCGAACGAGCAAAGATTTGTGTGTTGACGGATCCTCGTAAGCAACCAAGAGTATTTGTGCTATTAGCGTCCGTCCTTCCGATGGTCTAGGGCGATCATAGGTAGGAAATAGAAGACTCACGCGTTCATGTTGACGAAACCTGCCAATGCTTGTCATTGGCTTCATGGCATTTCGCGTATGTATGATAGGCGGCACACGAAATTAGACAAGAGCCCGACCACAAATGGACTGTATAGAACCTCATAGGAGTCTAGTCCATCCGCCCTTCGATTGTCAGTCAAGGTTAGAATCCCGAGCACGAACCGGGAATCAGTTAATTAAAACGACGCCCATGAGCTCAGTCGGCCAACCATTGTTGGACATTGCTTGCACTACTGTCCGTGTAGATGTGGTATGAAAATATAGCGAAACATTCGGGAGTCGTTTCATGAAGTGATCAGAGTTTTTTAAATGTTGGTCAATGCTTTAATCAAGTCAAGGCAAACTGCGATCCATCAATGACATATCAGAAAGATGGCTGAGACATTTGATCAAAAGTGTTGACCACCAATTTTAGGAAGAATGCTCAGAGACAAAGCACCACAAGCAAGACCGAAAAAACAATATTTATATGTGAAATACTACTTGCATATTGAAAGTCGGCAGTAAATACGGATCTAGATACATAGCACAGGGCTGTGCAAAGATTCGGGACCGGAAGGGAAGACATGCCAGAGGAACGATATACAGATGATGCTAGCTATTACGAGAGGTTCCAAAGCAACGTACGATAGAGGACGGACAAGAAGCGTAATTAGAGACGTAACCAAGGGAATGAAGGACGAATGAATGATCGACAACGGTGCAGGATAAATGAACGTGGATACAAAGGAGAGGACAAGGACAGGCGGCAAATGGTGTACGTCGTGAAGATTTCGAGAGTTGAATGTAACCAAAAAGCGATGTATGTAGATCGGGTGTCCGAGAGTCCGAGTCCGAGCCGGAGTCCATTCCGAGGCCTTTTCATCAGGTAATCCTCTTTTTCGTATTCTGAAGTGAATCTCGGGTGAAGCCAAGGCGGAACGCTACCGCATAAGCGGAGACAAAAATAAATGTGATGGTGAAATTGTAAAACGCCACGTCCCATCAGCGAAGCAAGGTTATTACTCTTTATCGAAACCAAGGAAACCAACAACACGAACTCGCGCTGGGACGAGGAGCAATATCGAAGGTTGGTGGTACGTACAATTAGTACGAGAAGATCATCAACCAAGGGTTGAGGACAATCTAGAAGTAGATCAATTAGCAAAGTTCGTAATCAACGGGCAGAAAAACCCATCATCAGCAAAAAACAACGCTCGGGGGAACAACGCCGCTGTATGTAATGTGTACATGTGGTTCCGAGCGCGCAGGATGATGGCGAACAGTGGAGATAGAACAAAACAATAACGTACAGGCAAGAGAATATGGCAACCCACAACGAGCGAGAGAGGGATGATTAAAGCCCACTGGTATCCAGGGATCTGCCACTCAAACGGCACAGCGTCTGTGGTAAAAACGACCATCATCGCAATGCAAAGGAAGCAGATGATGAACGAAAGCTTGAAACGTTGCCAAATCCTTGGTACTATTTACCCAGCCAATCATTTCAGTACACTCTGCTTTACAAAAAAGGGAAAAATCCATCAGACCTTCGATCCAGAATGTCGAACGTTCGACCTCCTTGCCGGTAGATCCCCACGTCCTAAGGATCATTTATATCAGTCACCGCAATATAAACGTGATGGGAGATGTCGAAGGTGCACGAATGTGTACCAAATACGAATAGGAACTTACATGTCATAGGAGAACATGTGTGCGAGCAGAGCAGTCGATAGGTGGATACTTAATCCGCCAAAGAAGAACAAGCTGTCACGAGAACAAGAAGAATCAGCAAGATGCCACCAAATTGTTGCCGAAAACAAAAATAGCAGACAAAGAAATTCCGAATGCAAGTAACGGAGAATTGGAAGAGTGTAGATGAGAAAAGAGGTAAACCCATACTCACAAGAACGGAATCCACCTCAAGTTCTCGATTAGTGCCCCGAAGAAATTTCTTTGGCCCAGACGGTACTCCAACAGCGTATACCCAACATTACCGATACCGGGGAAAACAACTGTGCATGCCAACAAAATCTCGAAACTGTGCAAATAGAAGCGATCAACCTGAATTCCGAGGCCGAGGATTAGGTAGTTGATGATCGATCCGACAGTCGCGGCGGCAATTCCATCTATATTTGCAGGCAATATCCATTCGTGAAGACATGCGGAGATTGGGTTGTGGTGAGCAAGAAATATGTCGTGATGGTTGTAGCGTAACATAGATAAGGTCGGCGATGAAGTGTCGGTATGGTACGCAGAAGGGGAAAGCAAAGAAAAGAAAGGTCAGCGGGAGTTATTGAGGTATTAATGCACATCACCGCTAGGTGTGTGAACGCGTTTAAGGGTAAATGTGAAAATACTCACAGTAAGAGAACATGTCTACGCGATACAAGGGACAAGGGGCAACCGATTAGACTCCACATTCACAGCGTCAAGGGGGGTGGGACCTACAGGACATCATACCGATCTTGTAGTGCACTGGTGCCTTAGACCAAACGAAGCCTCGAAGTTCCTCACTGATAGGTCCTTTGCGCCACCACCTGATGAGTGGGTTGAAAATAATCTCGTTGCAACCTGTCATTCAAAACATATGTCGTTAGTCCAACTTTCAACTCTAATCAATCAGGCACTGACCATATGCATACTTTTGCCACCGGGCTAACTCATCAACGACAGTGAGCGACACACCCTCCTTAAAGCCACCCTCGGAGTAAGTGGCCCAGCGAAGCGTATAACCCTTAAGCAGGAGACGGAGAGCCATGTTGAAGTCCTCGGAGACGTTAGCTTCGGACCATTGTTTGAGAACGCCGTTCTCAATGAAGGAGGCATCTTGGACAGCGGACCAGCGGAGGAAGGCGTTGTGGCCGACGAAAGGAGCTACTTCTCCGTTGGCGCATCCGAGAGAAATACACTTGTTAATGCGTCTCGTGAAATGAGTGATCCCATTTTCAAAATAATGATGTGCAACCTGCATGACATCTGTGAAGCACGTATCAATAGGATAATCGCGATAACGAAACTGGCGGTGCATACCAGACTCGTGTTGGATGATGGCGACGTCGGGAGATTCACCCATTTCTCGTGCAGCATCTCTGAAGCAATCCTGAATAACATGATATTAGCAAACAGAACAACAGACAAGCATGCAATCTTACCTCAGGCACAATCGTATCCGAGTCAACGATGAGAATGATCTCGCCCATCCTCAAACTCTTGCCGTTAGAACCCCAAGGCATAAACTTCCTCCCAGACTCTTCAAAGACTTCCTCCATGGCCATCTTAAGCGCACGGTCTTCCAAACACTCATCCGGCGTATCCTCGGCACCCTCCTGTAACAACTGCGCCAAGAACTTCTCCAGCTTCAAGGAAATGTTCAACCCATAGTTCATGTTACTGGCTTTTTTAAACTTCCCAGCACGCTTGAATCCATCGGGTTTCGACGAGTGCCCCGGGCGAGCAGTCCACCCGATGTTGTGGTTGGCGTAGAAGGCTTTTCGTTCGAGTTGGTCGGCTTCTGGGAGGACTTGCATGCCGTCGTCGCAAATGAAGATTGCCGAAGTTCCACCTGATAGAAGTTGGCGAGAGTCAATCATTAATTCATCATCGGTGGTTGGCATAACCCGTCTTTACGAACCTTGACGTGCGTACGTCTGCATCGCTTTCTTGATAGAGAACACCGAGGGGGCACTAAAGATGAATTCATTGCATCAGCATCAGAGGTCGACCGAAGCCTCCAGCCGAGGGGAGAGAAGGAAGTGGAGCTAAGTCGTCGAAGATAAGATGCTTACATGGTCAATTCCAGACTTTCCTTGTAGACCGGCATCTGAATGGTGATATGAGGGAGATTGTTGTCGATTTCCGGGTTTGGTTCTGGCTTTACGGCGGAGTAGTACATGGAATTCTCATGGTACTGCGCCACGGGCCCAAAACTACGCGAATCTTATTAAACATCCGAGGATGAGAAGGAAAGATAAACTTACATGAGCGACAGATTTCCGACGAGTTGAAGACAGAAGAACTATACAGGGGAGTTCCCGAAAATTAGGAGTCAATAGAAACATGAGAAATGAAACTTACGACGGATATGCAAAAAATGATGGGAAGAGTGCACAAGAGGCCGAATCTAGCATAGTCGCCATCCAAAGCAAACTCCTCTAGCAGAATCCCAGCACCAGCAGACATGAAGTCTAAAGTGCAGAGTTCAATCAGGAATCCATTACAGGCCAAGGGAGAGAAGAATAGCGAGGCAAAAATAAAACATACAGGCAGACAATGCCGCACCGCATCCAGCGTAAAACGGGCCAAGTAGCACAAGCTTGCGTTCGTTGCGCTTCTTCTCCGGATCGTTGGTCTTGGGCACCGCACCCTTATCCTTGGGGTTCAGGCGCCAGCTCCACCACTTGCGTTGGGGTGGTGGTTGAGGGGCTTCTGGTTGGGCCTGCTCCTTGGATACTTCCATTGCCTCTGGCGTCTTCTCATTGAGATTAGCCTCGGAGTTAGCGACTGACGGGTTGATGCTGGGGGAGATCGAAGACGTGGCTTTCCGAGCGATAGTGCGTGTTCGCCAAATGTGCTTGATGAGCTTTTCCTCGAAATCTTTACATAGGGGTATCATAGTCTCCAGTGCGTACGACCAGAGGACGAGTGATCGTTCATCACGCTAGAAAACGTCGCTAAGGAAGCTCCTTGAAGGGTACGAAAACGTACTTACGATAAAGGCGCCGCACTGGTCCTTCTCAGCTTGAGGAAGTTCATCGATGGTTTCTATGACCTGGATTCGCGTGTCGCGGTCAATGTAGATGCAGTCGTCCGTTGGGCCGCTAACAGCGAATCAGTAATCAATGAACAGGACACATTAGGAAATATAATTCACATTTTGCGAATGGCAGCAGTGACAGCAGCGCTTCTCAACTTGACGGCGACGACTGGGTTGAGTCGTCGAACGGCAGCCTCAAAAGGGATTAGGGCTGGGTTCTCGTATGGAAAGACTCTAAAGTAGCCGTCTTCAACGCGGAGACAGACACCAGTGGAAATGATGTCCTCGGTCGGCATAAACCAGTTATCTTGCTGCGTGGTCTCATCTGAAAGTGGTTAGGGGATGCTCTCGGGACTTCCATGTCAACTTACAGATTTTATGCAACCACGCATCAAAAAGGTCATAGTCACTGTTGTGGATGGTGACTGCAGGGGTGGACATGGTGGACATGGTGTGGGCACCAGTAGCAGGGTTAGGGACGAGGAAACTCAAGCCCGTGGGCTGTGAGGGTTAGGAATTAGAAAGGAACGGGTAAGTATAACGACCAGGAACTGCGGCAGCAGGGGGAATTCGGGACTCATAAGGGTTTATAACCATGGTTCTCAGCATCAGACATCGACGTTGGACGTACAGATGGATGGAACGGGATGAGTCACGCATCACGGGCTGTGTGACGCCTCGAGTTGTTTGAAAGAAAGCATATCGTGGAATCGCAGATCCAGCCGAACAACTTCTGGCCCGGCTGCCGTCCTACAGGCGCCTCGTTCCTGGTTTTCCAACACACTGTCCACGCCAGGCGACCTCATCATAATTGATTTATGCTTTTCAGCTCCATTTCATTGGTCATCGAGACTACAATGGCCCTGCCGTTCCCTAGAGCGCCCCGGCAGTCTGTATTCTTGTTGTTTATGGGCTTATCGAACACAAGGCTCCTGTACTTCTCTTATGAATTCTCCCCTCTGTCCTTCTTGGGAATACTTGGTACAATCTATCAGAATATCTCCTCCGCATGTATTGTGCACTGATCGACAATGCAACCTGGGCCCAGACCGTCACTACACCGAAAACTTGCTCGGGATTAGATGGCAGCGGTGTACTTCCGTCTGCTCAACCTTCCGTGATTGAGTTCAGGGACTTTGACGTATCATTCCCTCGAATCGGTCTCCGCAAAAGGTGGGATGGGGAAATTATTTTTTCTTCCCTGATTCCTTCAGCTAATCTCGTATTACAGGCAATTTAGAGAACCCCCGAGTCTTAATTGAGCCTCAATAACATCCTATCCGATCGAACTTCGCACCTTCACGTAAATGGCACCTAGGCACCTGGAAGCCGCGCACGCAGGTATGCGCACAATCTCCCCACTCCTGCCACTTCTGAACATCAAGATGTCAATGCCAGTTTTCTCAATTCTGTTCACGTCTCATCTGCTCGCCGCTGTTTTTCCCCTTACCACACGGACTGCATCATTCTCCTGTCCGTGACAGGGAAAACGCACACAACTCTAGCCTCACGGTTCCAAACATCCCGCCCGTCTGTCCTCTCCTGTTTACCTAGCGTACATCAAATCTCGTGCCTTGCCTATAAAGCACTGGGCCCAGCTACTCACGCCCATCCTTTTGGATCCGCGACCCCGTCCTCCGCTCCTTTGCACGATGTCCGATAACAGCAGCCCCAGCGATGATAACATCACCAAGAGCACGGGCACGCAGAAGCCACCTCCACTGCCCAATGCTTCAGGCAGTGAGGCTCGCCCAACAACGGCTTCGACCATAGCTCGTGAAAGCCACCTCGCGGATCCGTTTGCGACCCCAGAATCCAGCCGGCCGTCATCTCGCCACCACCATATGCATTCCTCGAAAATATCCTTCTCCGATACTTCCAGTGGTTTCCTCAGCGCCCCGCGCACTCCCACTGAAGGCGTCTTCCCAAGCGCAACTCCTAACCATATCCCTGTTCCCCGTTCCATCCTAAGCAACCCCTCTCGCATCTCAGTCATACAATCCGCTCGCTCGAGTGCTGTGCCCCTTCCCAGTGGAAATGCAACCCCGCGCAAGCTTCCTCGGATGAAGTCCTATATGATGGCTGATCGCAACAACATCCCCAAACCGTGGACGGACAAGCCCAACCCCCGAGCCAAAATTGCGTACTTCCTCACGTACGCCGTAATCTTCATAGGGCTCGCCGGCGGAATTGTACAGTGCTACTTTAACTACGCACATGCTCAATTGGACAGGAAGCCACTTTGCCTTGTGATGGAGGAAAACTTCGATTCTGAAGAGGCGGTATTCGGCGAAAACGGGTCCTTTAATAGGGAGGTTAATATGGATGGCTTTGGGTATGTACCCTTCTTTTATTTCTTCTCCTTCGTCGCCCCGATTGTTAGGAATGCTACAAGCGAGGGAGCCAGCACCCTTTATTGCTACGGCCTCTTGCCTACGCCCTTGGCTTCTCTACGCCTTGTTTTTACTGCTTTTCTAACCTTATTTCTCCTTGGCTAGCAACGGACAATTCGAAATGACGACTGCATCCCGCAACAACTCCTTCGTGAAGGATGGTTTCCTTTACATCGTGCCGACACTCACATCAGATTCCATTGGCAACGATGCCGTTTTCGACGGAACCGTCTACAATATCACAGGTTGCACGTTCAATCAAACCCGGCCTAACAATGGATTCATCACAAGAGGCGGTCAAACATTCTTCGATGAAGAAGGATACGTCAAAGCCTGCAGCGCCGTCAGCAATCGCACGGCTGGAACGGTCATCAACCCGGTCCAAAGCGCACGTATCAATACGAAGGGGAAGTCGAGCATCAAGTTCGGACGGGTTGAGGTTAGAGCAAAGATGCCAACCGGGTACGTGTTACCTTTCTTGACTGATTCGTTGATAAATTTAGATGTATTCATGGTGTTCCCATTTTTCTTGCGACGGCTGTCTTACAGTGATTGGGTGAGTTGGCGTCTTCGTGTGAGAATTTGTGCAAAGATAGCTTAATTTGCTTTCCCTCAAGCTCTGGCCCGCTATTTGGATGCTTCCCAAGGACGAAGCTTATGGACCGTGGCCTCTCAGCGGTGAAATTGACATCGTCGAATCCCGAGGAAACGGCATTAGATACACTGCTCGGTGCGTGCCTTCCGTTCACCAAACTGTCCCTTATATTCACTTCTTCGCTCTCTATAGCGGCTCGAACTATGTTCAAGGATCGCTGAATTGGGGACCTACAGACTTCCTCAATGGCGTTTCGAAATCCTACAGTTGGTGGCAGGAGCGTCGCAAGTCTTTTGCTAGCGAGTTCCGCACCTACGCCTTGGAATGGACCCAAGATTGGCTGTACGTTCGCAATTCCACGTTCACCAGAATTCTTGCTCGTTACTCACGACATGCCTACATTGACTGGTAACAGGCGTATTTACGTTGATAACCGGCTCCACACCCTTCTCGACATCAAGTTCAACAAACCCTTCTTCGAGCGAGGTGAATTCCCCGAGGTAATCTTCGACGGACCAAACCCCGTCGCTTTGCAGAATCCTTGGATAAATGGGACGAATGCCACGCCATTTGATCAGGGTAAGTTTGAGATCTTTGTCTTGTTCGTTATCCCTTAATACAAGTGGAGCCGCACTGTGATGCCGATATCTCCTTCACCATTCACTTATCTACGATATCCCTGGTCGATCATCTGCTTATTTCTGACGACTTGTTTCCTAGAGTTTTACTTGATTATGAACGTTGGTGTCGGTGGCACGAATGGATGGTTCCCTGAGGCGCAAGGAGATAAGCCTTGGCTTGATGCTTCGCAGAGTGCGTATTTTTCTTACTTTCTTCCTTATTACGCTCATGAATACATTTATTTCAGATGCCATGCGGGACTTTGCCCTGGCCAAAGCTAAGTGGTACTCGACATGGCCTACAAACGTCGAGGACCGGGCCTTGGTTGTGTATGTCTTCATCTGTTTCCTTGCTTATGTCGACTGACGACAATCTCCAGGGATTACGTCAAGATGTGGAAACACTGCGACGGGAACTGAATCGATATCGTTATATTTTCATTCTTCACGACCTCATACATAGTTAAACCATTTCTCGTCACTCCTTTACACGATGTTTTCGTTAAAAGTTCTCGTGCTCTGATCTTGGACTCCCCTATCATATATTCATCATGCCGTGCTTTACTCCTGGGATGCGAAATAACTTTCGGACAAAACAGTCGACGTTGCGTATTTAGGGTTATTATAGTACTGAATTAGGGTTATCATATCCGTCGTCATGCATCATGCTTTGTGCACGAATTCTAATCGTAGCCCTTTGTGTAGAATATCAGTCATCGCACTTTTCTATGGAATTCCGCAGCCCCTATATGGGTTCGCCGTCTACGGCTCGATTACACAAGGCCATCTGTTCATCCAATCTGCGCAGCCACTCGTTCGCCCAGCCACTGGAGGTATCGGATGACTTCAGGCAACATGTCTTCGGCCGCCCTGAGTGTGTATATGGGGATGATGGGCTTGATCGATCATTGCACCCGCTCAGGCTCTTCTCTCCTGCCGAACATGCGTTGTCTTCGAGCCGATAGATAGGGACCTGTGTAGTGCGTACTCCCGTTCAAGACTTGACATGGACAGACCGGAACAAAGCACTTGTAAATATATCATTTTGATAGAACGTTCGTACAGCCATGATAGGCTAGAGTCATATCTTCCCGCAGTCCATCATTCCGTTCTGGTTGCCTCATTTCTCCCCCTTGCGATACGCCATACGCGGAGTGCGATCGTCGAGGAAGGTTAACTCTGGAGTAAATATACACCTAAGAGCTCATTTCATCATAGCTAAAGTGATAATGGGCGATAAAGCATCAATGTCTTATCCTGTCAGGACTGGCATGAAAGCCCCTGACACTTGTACTCCTTAAGGGAAATTTACTGCCATGCAGAGAACCGCGCTCTGGGGCCGCGAAAACGCCGATCCTGTTGATTAATCCAGTGCCCACCAGGTCCATCTGCCTCTCTGCTGATCGGGGATCGAAGCGGTCTTGGCCTCGAGGTCGCCTTGGAGGGATATTTTGAGACTGGTGAAATTTTGGTACGTGTCAATGAAATATAATATCTAGAATGATGGGTTCCCAAAGATCCCGAAAGCAGTCAGGGGTAGGCGAAATTACGAAGGAACACCCACTTGGGGAGGGCTAGACTCTGATATTTTTGTTTTAGACCGCCCACTGCCAAACATTTCTCTATAGATAAAGGGTGAGACGAATATAGGTAGTTGCGACTTACATACCTTTAGGCGAACATTCATCGACTAGAACAAAGGCGGGACTATCAGTAATAAATAGATATAACACGTCCACGAGTAGATCCATCATATACCAGGGTCAGGGCAACAGCTGAGTGGATGGACGAACGTAGCGTGGGCGATGGACATATCGCGCCGAAGTTTGAAGGCTTGAGTTCACGAGGGATTGATCCACCATTCGCGTATCATGGCTAGAAACATCACAATCCCATAAAATTCCACCCCTATCCCCGGAATCCTTCTACAGAAGCGAGGGTGAATGAATGAGATTCAGCGGAAGGGAATACATAACAAGGCCCGCTTCAATCTGAGTCTCACGAGTCGGGACTTTGGGCTTCGTGATTGACGCTGACGGTTCCTCGATCAATGACCCAACTTTTGACGGAGACGCGCTTCATGCCAGTCAGCAATTCATTCCGTATTTCGGGATTCCGTGGGCACGTCTGGAATGAATTGGTCACATAAGATTTGAAGGGCCTGTGATTGTTCCCGGGCTGTGGTCATGAATAGTATAAATAGTTCAAACTCTACTTCATGAATGACTGGAAGCAGAAACAGTCGTTGGAAGATGGGAACGGAATTCACGTTGATCATTGTCTTTGTCAGAAAAGTGTGCCTTCGGTTACGAGGATCCCATGTAGCATGGTCTTCACTCCTTATAGTACAACGGGCTTCATCATTTGCACAAGCGCTCATGTGTCCAGAACCCTTTCGACAAGCCTCGCGCTTGAATAGAGACAGCCACCAGACAGCCAACCCTTGTCCGAAAATGGCGAGATTTATCGTTCGTTGAACGTTGATCTGCATTTCAAGGAAAACGTCAATGAGGTCTAGACATCTGCCGACACGGACGGTACGTCTCTGGTACGTCTGTAAACATGCCGTCAAATGCCACAATTTCAATATATGAATACCCTGCGGGCTGACCCCCAGACGCCCGCATATTACGACGTTCTCTAGGTCAATACCGTGGTCGACGTTGACATTGCGGGACCGGTGGGGTGGTTGACTGGGGGCGCCCACTTAATGCCGCCATCCGCTAAGACTGAATCGGAGGGAGCCTGGACATGGTTGTTGAAATGTCGGCATAACCAGATTTCCCTGCGTCCGCACACCAGTCTGGTGGCCTCGGATGGCAAGTATTACGCCAAGGCACTGTCACCTGTCTAATAGTGCGTGGGGGAAGGTTTTGGTCCAAGGGGGCGAGAGAAAACAAGGAACGTGCAAGTTATTAGAAATTTGATAATAACAATAAGGATAGTTATTAAACTGGTTCTGCATCTATCAAAACAATTGTTCCATCATCACAGATGACTTTAAAACGTACTACGAGAACTTCAGAGAGGGTAAATACGAGGGAAAGCAAAAGACTCACGAATCGTGAAAGGCTGGCCCTTTTCTTTTCTTATGCTGGTGAAATACAACGTCCCCGAACCTAGACGCGATAAGTGAATGACCTGCACAAGGGACAAATAACACGATACCCAATGTTCCGCGAATCCGCCAACTGACATCGATGTTTCCTTGTAATGTACTAATCTGTACATAGCGACAGCAGCAGGGTCATCTCAGCTTGACACCATTAACAAAAGAAAAAATAAAATACGCACCCGCCCGTTGATCTTCGGGTCGCCGTTCAACCACCATTCCGGTTGCGGTCTAATAGCCTCGCCAAGTTTTTCCCGAAGTTGTGGGTCCTCTCGCACACATCGCATAATCTGCCGCACGACTGAACTAGAAATCATCTCCTGGTTCGTGACATAGGTCATAAACGCCGCCCATCCCGCTACTCCAACCACGGCTGCCACGAGCACGTACGGCCACTTTTCCTGTCATGATGCAGAGAATGTGTTCACCGACGCGGAAACCCCCGGAAAAGAAACGTGATCACCTTTGGTCTTGGCAAGTCCCTGGTTGGTGGATGTTTCGCGTAGTATGGTTGTGGACGAGCGGGCTCCGAGAACGTTTCTACCGCAGGATCTGCCTGGGACGGTTGAGATGATCTTGGTAGTTCCGTGGCGTATTGCCTGACGAACCCGTTCCGACGTTTTGACGGCCCGCAGAAGGTCTCGACTAATGGCTCTGCGTTTGCTGGAGATACGGGGTGAGAATAGTCGGAAGCGTAGCTGCGATGATGAACATGGAGTCTGTAGGACCTGAAGACTGCTGAAGGTGATTGTCGGGAGAATACCTTCCTGACGAGAGTAGCCATTGCAGGAAGCCAGGGCCCAGTCTTTGCCGGCTGCTCAAAACCTCGAGTTCGGCCCTGTCACAATATCCGGAATCACATGATAAGCAACCCTCCTTTACTCCACGTGCTTAAATGACGCAACCGCTGCAGAGATACTCGGCTATGAATACATCTCAACACATCTATGTATAAGCCTCTATGGTCCGAAAGTCTAAATATTTCTTTTGACCAGAAGGTGAGTCCAAAGAAGGAAACCCAATTGTAAGCAAGACTATCGAAGGAGATGGGCCGAACATGACTCCTCAGTATTGTCCTATAAGAGGAATCTTGCATCGTGCTTAGTACCACACTTGACTGTAAGCAGAACAGCGCATGACACCAGATGACATCCCGCTGCTCCAATTTCTGGACTGAGAGACATTCTGGGAAGAATTTCCACCAGACATCATTTACGTTCGAGGAAGGTACACACGAATGAGCACCTGAAATAATATCCTTCTGTTCAGCTTGAGATTGCGAGGGGATTGGTCACCAAGCCCACCTTTGATCCGATGAGGAGACGACTCTCTTTATTGAAGGGGCCTGCTTGAGGAATTTAAGTTTCATACGGAAAGAAAACTCCTATATTCACGCCAGGGAAAAAAAAGGATGGGGAAGAGCAGGCGCAATACCCGCTTCCAAATCTCACAGCAATAATATAGACCGCCAAAGTGGATGAATGGCATGACATCACACGGCAGTTGAATCCCGCTCCACAAAAGCAAATCTGATCGACAGAAGGAAATACATATACATTTCAGGCAGTCCTGGGCGCTGGACGTTCATAATACATAAATCCTTCGTTTGTTCATAAAGCTTCCTCGGACGTTTTCGATCAGAACGGCGGTCTATGAAAGAAGGGTGAAAAGGTCTATCATCCCTTGAAAGTCTTGGGAACGAGAGGGGTGTACCAGCGGTAAAGTGAATTCCGCGGAGCGCTGTAAACATACTTAGTGTTATACTGAGAAAACTGTAAATAATAATCGCACTTTCCCATTCTTGTAATCCAGATTTAAGAGGATCACAATTTGTATGGCTATTGGGAGGATGGCTTCGGGGCTCGGAAAGGATCCGCGCACAGCAAATTGAGCATTTACAAGTAGCCCCAGTTCAGTGTTCGACTCAGGGTGGGATAGCTTAGATGCAATGGGGCAAGATGCGCTCAGGCTGGGATCCTCATAGATTAGTGCGAGGCAGGCTCAAAGTTCTGTGTTAAAGTGTTGTGATGTATACTTGCACCTGCATCTCCCGGAGGCTTGTCTGTGGTTGACTATAGGTCACTCAGAAGAGGAGTGGACTTATCTATGAACGGACTTGCCCAGTAATTAGCTTAACTGGCACCATACATTGTCCCACGGCTTGCGTCGGCTTGATCCATGTATCATGATAACTAAACTTGGGTGGCTCTGACCATTAGATGACCGAGAAAGGCTTGATTATGAGTATCCGAAACGGAATAGAAAGTGCATTCCCGAGGTGTTCGAAAGCTATGTGCGCCCATTTTTTTCTTGATGTACGGGGAAGCGAACATGAACTGATAGGAGAGTGCAAGAACGTCCTTGTGGGGATCGCGTTGATTATTCGGCCTGAAGGGAAATGTGGACCCAGGCGGTGAGTCTTTTCCGTTGGTGGGTCAACATTTCGGGCGTTATTAAAGTTTCATTAGCTGTAATGAAGGACATGGCCGAAGAGTTCTTCCCAAATGTAACAAAATATTTGCAGATCGAGGAGGGGCATCGAGGCCCTTCAAGCGCTTAATGTCAGCTTTTCATCTCAATACTTGAGGTTTTGCAACTCGTTGGATGCATACCTGTCGGGCCACAGGAGATCATGAACGCAGGTGTGAGATTGGTGAAGCTAGTCGATCCGTTGTGGGTTTTGTAAAGTGATTTAGACTGGCTTTCTGTTCCAAAATCAGGCTTTAGGGGTTCGCACATGGGTCCAGTGTTTATTAACGTTCATTCTTGATCTCAATAATCACTGCGTTTAAAGCGTGAGGCTAATGAGAGGATGGTGCTGGCCACGAAGTGAGACAATTATTGTATTTTTTTCATCAGGATACTACGACGATCCCTTGAGTCTGTTTGACTGCTGACCATTGACGATGTCCGACATTATTATTACCGCTTCGAAGGCGAGTATTCGGTTCCAATGGCGCCGAAAGGCCATTGGTTCAGGAGATATACTAGCGAGGAAACCACACCGAAACCAAAGTGCCAGAAATCACCCAGCGTAACAGGAACATGTCCCGCAGAAAGTCTGCAAGGAAAAGATTGATTTTTAGTCAAACGATGGCCATCGAGACAGATCCTAACAAGGTAAGGTTTTTAGACAGATATGCCAATACAATCCCTGAATTTGCAACAAAAGAGTGATCAAGCAGGAGCGATCGTATTGCACCATGACAATCATCCATAATACAGCAACTATCTTTCATTCTTAGCTCCAATAGACAGCTACGACTGCGGGTGCACTGAAGACCAACTCAAAGCATAGAATCGGGCTATTGAACACTATGGCCTCAAACTCGTTGAAGCCTACGTTACCCGAATCAGCGACATCAGCTCCCGGAACGCATTCCAATACTGTTTCCCCGTCCACCTCGTAGTCCCGCCACCCGAAGTCCCATACCCGGAGACTCGCGTGCTAGAGTATGCCCAAATATCAAAGTATTTCGAATATGCGTTTCTCCACAAATTTGACTTCATAGTTGACGTCGAGGCCGCAGAATGGTACTCCGAACACGTGGTCTCTTCTTCCTGTCACCTGCCGTATAAGTATTCCCAATTCGTTCACTAGTCGGGTGTGGCATTTGTGCAGGTTATGGGTAGCTCCGAAGAGTTCCTCTTCCTCGCGAACCGGTTCATGGGGCGTTCAACATCCAAGATAAATAGCAAGAAAGAGCCCAAGCTAGTGAATGTTGCAGATGACATTAGGGATCAGTTGAATGGTTTTCGCTTGGACGCGGGGACATTGAATGCTTTTACGAGGAACGGCTTGTATTATTGGCGAGTGTACCTGAGGACCCTCCACTCTTGACTACTTAAATAGATCACACATCATGCGAATGCTTTGTGCGCTCCCTTGATTAGTCAAATAGTGACCGCCGGTCAGCACCATTGACTGCTCACAGTTTGAGCGACACTTGTATCTTGCCCTACGTTTCACGTAAAACTGGCCAAGTTGATAGACGTTCCATCGTACATGTATTATTTTACCCAACATGAAGCAGTTGCAGAGAGCGACAAACAAGGTGTAAGATGAAAACCACTCTCAGCCACGCTCGCCATTGCAAGAACCTGGCTGGGAAGCCACGACTGACGTGACCATCCGCCGCTGGAACACCGAAGCTGCGGGCAGTGGATGGTGGAGATGACACTCTCGGCCAGCATCAAAAACCCATGATATAGAAAGTATGCCGTCTCCAAAAACAATGGGGGCACTCTGTCTCAAACACGGCAACGGGCTCTGAATCCTTCAGTCTGATGATTAAAGTTTCCGTCCGAAGGGCGACCTTGACACAATGGAGCAAACAGCTAAGGTATTCAGTAGTGCCCCCCACCACGCGGTTGGGAGAAGGCTTTACTGGACCCATAAGTGGATGGGACTCAAGGGGCCAGTGATGACTCACTCTCTTGTCTAATTCAATGCACACATCACTCCCCCAGTAAGTTACTTTGACCGACTTCTCATCAAGATTTGGGTCGATGCCGAGAGATCCAAGGATAGTATGAGTCAGAAATCCTCTATGTTCAAATTCGGGGGCCCACTGCATAACGGGTGAGAAATTATATCAATGAGAAATGTCGGGAACATACATGCTTTAATAGCTCTGTTATGAAGCACCGAGGGTAGGTGATTCGTACCAGAGTCCTCAGGCAGGTAGCCTCCAAGAATTCCCAGATTCGAATTTCAGGAATGCAAATTTTGGTACGGTAGTGCTGCAACTCAAAACCGGATGAGGAGAAGTTGCCGCCGGTGAAATTTTTGAGCGTTGCCGAAGCCAAGTCATGTAACCACCCCAGGCCCGGGTCCCGGCCTTCCACAGGCCAGGAGAGCGGTACACCATGAAAGTTCCGTGCCGCTGATTTCAATTCTGTCGCACCATTCCGTGCTTCATCTAGAATGAAAGGAAACGAAGAATGAATATCGAACGTTGGTTCGAATCCTTGAAAGACAACGCACGAGAGACCATAGCTTGTGAGAAACGGAATACACCCCAAAAGAAATCAATAGCGGTAGTTCCCTTCACAATCTGATATTCACGAGATCTCGATGGATCCTCGAGGTAATCCCGGAACGAAGCATGGTAGAAACGAGGGCGACTTGTGGCAATGTTCTTTACCCGAGGCATTCGAAGAACGGAGTGTAGATGCCGGAGAGCCGTCACAGCGACGTCTTGGGTGATGTCAAGGATATTGCACATACACCAGAAGTTGCAGTCCCCAATTTTGATTTGGCGACGCTCAAGGAAGATACAGGTCCCGACAAGCTTCTTCGCGGCTTGAAGCATATCGGGGGGTATTTTGGATAGGATCTCGGCGTATATTCTGTCGAGAGCGGCGAATGGATTTCGCTCATCGGGGGAGATGGCCAACTTTGAGAGAGCAGAGAGCACACAATCTAATTGGGCAATAGGGTTGCCGACCCATGGATTGTCAATGAAGCGGGAGACAACGTCCGCAAATGCGAATAGGCCCGATGACGCTTTCGCGATTTTGAGGAAGTGGTCGTTGCTGGGCCATACCGGATCGGTAATATGTTCGGGGTAGACTTTGGAAATTCTAGAGAATTCACTGTGGAGAAACTTCTCCACGTCGCGGCAGGCCTCCTCAGAGTCGATGGGCACTTCCTCCTCCCAAAGGCTTTCCTTAATGCCGTCGTTGGAAAATATCGCTTTCAAATGGGGTTCGGGACGACTCGCGATGGTCCAGATGAGGGGTACCATTGGGTATTGCAGCGCAAAATTACTAATCAGCTGGACGATCTCGCACTGCGAACGATCACTGTGACGTCAAGCAGGTTGTGTATGACAATCATGTTCAGTGATTTCTCCGCCACATTCGTCCAAGCCATCAAGAGCGACCAGCCAAGTTTCCTGCCCGCGACGAATATGTCTTCGAGCGAAGGGTTCAACGATAAGGATACGAAATTGTTCCCTCATGGCTTTGTCGAGCGATCTCGGATTCATGGCCATGAGTTCTCCAATATACGCTCTATAGGAGAGATCTCGAACAGCCAGTTGGTAAGCGATGGTGGGAATCACTTGGTTGGGATTGGTGCGTCCGTTCGGTCGGGAGAAGAACAGACTTGCACCTAGTCGTGCCGCTTCCGATTCAGCCTCAACCAGAGTCTGAACGATGGCGGATTTTCCGACGCCCGCTGGTCCGTGGAGCCAGAGCATCTTCTTCTCCCGCTTGTGATCCATAAGCCACTGCTGAACCCTTTCGATGATGGTGGTACGTGTCCCAGGATGACAGCGAGGCGGGGGATCCCGTTCAGATGAGTCGAACTCGGCCCCAGGTATTATGTGCTCTTCCAACCATTCCAGCGCTAACTGTGCAATCAGAACTAAGGTTTGATGAATCGGATGTAATCGACCCACCCTCGCGGGAGCGGTCGCCTTGAACATAAACCATGCTTGGATTATTGAGGACTAGATTATGTGCGTTTTGCAAGAACCCGCCTTGCTGCATTACCATATGTTGATCTAGGTGTAACATATTTAAACCTTGCAAGATTCTGACCGAAACTCCTGGGAATGCCGCACCTTTGGGCATGTCCAACCTCACGGTGTCCGTAGTAGGGCGTGGATCCATACTCGAAGTTGAGCTCGAAGTAGCGGCGGGCCAGTCTTTGCCGAGAACGAGGGAATAGGCGAGATTGAGTATATATAAGAGACTGCTACGAGTGAGGAATAACATACAAGTTGGCTGATTTTGGAGGGGTGGTTCAAATGTCTCTAAAGCTGTGCGTCTGCGCTTGGAATTTGAGGGGCCACCCGATACCGTATCGTCGGTGGTCAACTTGCGTTTGCCCTTGGCCTGCGACATTCCCGGAGCGCGGCTTAGTTCACGGTGAGTGAGTCGGGTTTAGTATCGGAACCACGCACCGAACGTTTGGGATCGTTTTCAGCGACGTTCAGTGAAGCAGGTTGACGAACTTTCTTGCGTTTTCCGCCACCTGGTTCCATATCCAGTCAAAGAATCCAAAGCTAGCAGGCACGTCTAATCAGCGTAGGACTTTTCGAATTTCGGCGCCACCTTTATGGGGACTTGACGAGGGCGGGTGGTGGTAGTCTGAATGTCGATCACAGCTTTCGTTCTCTCTATTATATGCTGCACGTGCCTGGGCTGTGCTTTCCATTTTATCGTTCAAAGAGCGCGCGCAGGCGCATAAGCTCTCCGGGGAATCAGACTGAGGAAAGATCCGCAGCGGTGGTTCTCGGAAGGATGTCAGTAGCTGCTATTAGACTCAGAGCCAATACATTTAGCAAAAATCATTGAGAATATGTGGAGGAGGGGTAGTGTCTACCTTCGATTTCATAAGGATTTGGGGGTTCCGTATTATCGACTTGCATGGAGATATTTTAGGTTCCATCGAGCAATAAGTCTCTCATATTCATTAGAAGCGTGTGCTTTAGCATGTTGTGGCAGAGGGCTCCGGAGCATTGAGTTATGGCTTGTGATAAGATTAGATAAGATGACCATCATTTAACGCCCAGCACAATTCTAATCCCCATCCAGCCAACACGCCACACGGCCAACTAAATAAAGCACCCAATGACGCGTCGGCTGCGACCGCGCAAATCCCAACCAAGCTATGTCTTGATGGCAGGCTTCGACTTTGACGGCGAATCCACCGAGATAGGCACTCAGGCAGGGCCGTCCACATCAGGCCTCATGGAAATGGATGACGGATCTAGCGGTTCCGAATTCTCTCCCGAAAACGACAAGGACGCCACTGAGCAGATGCAACGAGGCGCAGAAGACGACGAGGAGCTGATGCAAGACGCTGACGCCAACGACAAAGACGACCTCGAGGATGACGAGCCGCAAATGAACTTGATTTCCGACGTGGATGTAGATTCCGTCAAAGTTATACAGTCAGCCTCGTCGTTCAAGGGAAAGGGAAAGGCCGCGGCGGAGAAAGGGAATGGACACCCGAGCTTAGGGACTGCCACGACGAGAACGAGGAGGCAGATGTACACACTCCCGACGCCAAGCGTACACCATCGACACCGTGCCGTTCCGCTGTACAGACGCGACGGACGTGTTGAACGACTCAAGCAACCTCCAGAGCTGTTCAGGGCACCTATCGTTGTGATGACAAACAGTATCATTCAAAACAAAGTCATGGAGCGGGTGAATAAGGCTTGGGGATATAATACTGGTCCCGGACCTCTGTGGGAGATGGCTGAGGATCGGAGCTGGTTCAAAGAGTCAAAGCTTCTGGGGCGCGACGGTGACGGGGAGGCGGCGAGAAGACCTATGGTGCATCGCGACGTTAGGGTAAAGAATGGTTGGAAAATCCTTACCAAGGAGTATGTACGTTCATTTCGTCGTATGCTGACTTACGGCTGTTGCTGATCCCCCGTTCACTCCAGGGAAGCTGCTCCTTATTTGCCCACCGATACGATCACTACACAAGAAGGCCATTTGAAGCCTCCTCCACCGTTGATATGCTACTTTGGACCTCATGATGCGCAAACGCGGGTAGAGGCGCAAATGCTTGATGCGCATCCCATGGGTACGCAACTCAATTTGTTTCTCTTCGTTGTGTTAATGTTTCCTTACCCTTAGCCGATTTCCTCCCGGAAAGTAATGCATACATCTTTAATCCTGGTGCACCCGCTTGGGGCATCGACTGGTGCCCGATTCACCACGATGATCGACCTGGTGAGCAAACAAATCATCATTTACAAGTTTTACTGATCCTGGTGTTTTCTGTAGAGCGCGGATTCAAGCAGTATCTTGCCGTGGCTCCCTTTCCTTCGAGTTCGCACTCGCCTGAGATCGGAGTTAAAGTCCTTCGTCCCTCGCATGCATGCATACAGATTTGGTCCCTGTCCCAAGGACCAAGTGTCGCGAATGGTGATGACACGGGTACGAGTAAGCCGAACGTCGGAAGGATGAGATGCGAAATGGTGCTGTGTGTTGAGGACGGCCCGGCTCACGACCTCAAATGGTGTCCCCTGCCCAGCCACGATATGGTACGTTTGTTGCTTTTACAGTGGACACTTGTCTGACACAATCCTACAGTGCTCCGACACAAACAAGCCACGGAAACTGGGATTACTTGCTGGCACCTTTGAAGATGGTTCCCTGTCGATCTATGTTGTTCCCGACCCCGAAGATATGAGGACCGCGACAAGCGAACCATCTTCACCCGTCTGTGGTTCGTATAATTTTCCCTCTGGAGCAACGTGACATTGACGCTCCCACTTCAGTCAAGCTACCAATGCCTATCATACGCGTTGAACTGGAAGAAACCTCATGTTGGTCTTTGGACTGGGCTAACAGTGAGATGGTGGCCGTAGGAACAACGAACGGTGAGGGATCATCCCCTTTCGTCTCACTTGACACTAACCTGAGTCGACAAGGTGTCATCGCGGTATATGACATCGGACCTGCTCTTCAGGGATCTGCTGGAGCAGGTACGTGTAGTTTCTTTTGCCTCAGCGACGTCGCCACCACATCTGGATGCCATCCTTTAGATTCACCCCCTGTAACCGACCTTCTACCTACACATTACATCACTGTCCATCAATCCGCAATTCGTGCTCTTGCGTGGATCAGAACGCCACCTAGTTCAGCGTCAGGCGCCCCCAAGCTCGACGAAGATCCAACCGTAATTGCAAGTGGGGCCTACGACGGTATGGAGTGCTTGACAGATATCCGAGAGGGACACGGAAGCGTCATGAATCGCACTAGAGGTTCGCATGTCAGCGTCCTTCATACAAACGAGAAGCTAAAGTGTATCACTAGACGTGATCAGTACGATGTCCTACTCCCCTTATGGCGGCGGACCTGTAACGATCGACCACGAAAACATTGTAAAAGCGTACTCTGCCTCCCCTAGTATGCTTGGACGCGGCCATACATTATTAGAACCCCAGGGGCCAGTGTGGAGTGTGAGCTCGTCGGAGTGGCATCCTCAGCTTAGTGTTGGTTCGGCGGATGGTTCATGTCTGACAACGAACATGCTGCGGTCTACGAGGCGATCTGGATCTGTGGTAAGTCATTTTGTTTGGAATTTGAGCAGGAAATATGGCGCTGAGAAGCGTAACAGCCGTTCTTCGTGCACAAGATATATCAGATGGATTTCAGGAGAAAGACAGGGGAGTATCGAATGTTAGATCGGTTCTTGCCACAGGTGAGCCTTCTCTCCAACCCATCCCCTGAAATGGGCTCACATCATGGCTCAGGAAACCCAAGATCGCCCAGCAGCCATCAAAGCCAAATCATCCTCCAAGACTGAGAATGCCAAGGCACCTACGTTGGGAACTGGCGCTTGGCCTCAGCAAGTAGCTGTCCACAAGGTGACGTGGAATAACGGGAATGGACTCGCTGCGTGTGGGTTGCTTGCGTCCGCTACTTCGTCTGGGCTTTGTAGGGTTGACAACCTTTGGGGGAGGTGGATGAAAGATAAGGTCCCGTATGGTGGAATCCAGCAGATTAGGAGGGAAGGGGTGGAGGATGACATGGATGTGGATTCGGAGGAGAGTGCCTCTGAGTAAGGTGGACATCTCGAATAGCGCTTCAGGCATTGAAATGGTTGTATACTGGAGCGGAAGTGGATAAATTAAGATTAAAATGACATGATAAAGATTGGCAATGTAATATGAGTCCGATGCCTAGGGAAGAAAGAGCTCTATGCGGATATCCGCTTGCTCCAGATTTTGCGTTGATAGTCTAGTATAATGGGTATAAAGTCCCAAAGGCCAAAGTCAGGCCAATATGTCGAGGTAAACTGGATTTGCGTATTCTCGCAACACTAGGGAAACGTCAGCGGATCCCCCGAATGAGATGATGACGTGGAAGTATAAACGAACCTGCCAGAGGAAGAAGTCACTGAGTCGTTTGACTCCGCTTGTTCTGATGAGGATATCAAGTGGAGGACTGCCTCTTGCGGTCGTCATAAGATGTTTCTCGATTTCCTCCTTGGTGAAGTACCTATCGAAGATCGTTGTCTATGAGTTGAAGAGTCGGAAAAAAAAGAGAAACGCACGTGTCGGGGTCAATGTTACTTGCTAACGCCGTTTGTACGGTTTCCTCAATAGCTGTTGTCATCTCATCTCGGGATGTATAGGGCATACACAAATTGAGGATGGCTCTGTTATGTACGTCAACTCGAGCGAACGTAAAGCATGAGCACATGGACATACCGGGTGTTGTGTCGTGTCATTTTTTCCGTTTTCCGTACCGCATCCTGCACATTTCGAGGCAAAAGTTCCACTCGACCGATAACATTCAATCGAACGCCATATTCATCGAGCAGGTCCCTGCGCAGCGGGGGCATATGGGTTTAGTGCAGTCAGAGAAACAAAGTAAGCCTGTGTACCCTTTGCTACAAAGTTCCAAGAGCTTTTCTTCAGCGAGAGCCATAAGCGCATCAACCTCTTCTGGAGGGCGTTTGAAATTCTCAATTGAGAAGGCATATGCAGAAACGCAGTGAATATTCATTTGGAGACACACATCCAGCATCTAAGCATATTATGGTCAATTAACGACACACGTAAATAACCGGGAGTTCATACCCTGTGGAGAGCGTCAAATCCGGCAACATGTCCCTGCTGGACTTTCTTGTTATGTATCCGTGCATAGCGCCGGTTCCCATCCATGACAAAGGCGATGTGTCTTGGCACCGGGCCAGCAGCGAGAATAGCGAGAAAGCATTTTTGCGCCTTTGCGACGATTTTGTTGAAGATCCATCGGAGGCCACGTCGCACAACCATGAGTGTAGAGAACAAGTAGATATCGTGGGAAGTGTGTCGTCACGGCTGCGACTCCGAATGTTGTTCCTAAGTTGTTCCCTTATCCCTCCCGGCGTACTCGGACTCGTCTACGTGGTGAAGAGGCGAGCAGACGTGACAATGCCCAGGAATAAGGTAGTGAGTGTTGGAGAGAGAAGATGAGAGAAGATGAAGAATACCCGGATGGCCAACAAACCCTTGTAAGTCCTCATTCAATCTCAAGATTTCATTTTGATGATGGTTTATTTGGCAGTAATTTAACAGGGAAACTTTGAACCCAACGACCACTCAGTACTCAGGTCTCAGGTCTCAGGCTGGCTGTTTCCTCGACGTCTTGCTGTTCGGGGATCCCCAAAGACAAGACACAAACGACTAGAATGGTGTTGCGGACTCCTCTGCATCAGATGGGAGCCCTGACGCTCCGGTGAACTGTCCGGCTTGTAGGTATGACTGCCTCCCTCCTCGTCTGTGGGTGATAATAACAGATGCATCTCAGAAATATACATTATGCCTGTTCCCCCTTTCAAGTCGTTAACGATTAACAAGTGCTAGAGAAACGAATGCAACCTTAGACTAACGTGAACATTGTTGGTCAATTTCCCGAAGTCACTGGCGCCTCTTTTCGAGATTTACTGTCTTTGGTCTGTGCATCTTTGGTGGGAGCTGAACAGTGTTCAGAAACGTCGAGGTAACCTATGCAGTTGGACAGACAATAGCGTTGGGCAGTATGGCTTCGGCTACATGTTCCACTCTTTGCGTTGTTATATCTGATTCTTTCCGGGTTACACGATAAAAAGAACGGATGCGCGGTCTCTCTGTTTGCTCAAGGCTGTCCCTGTATCGGTTTCCGCAGGACTCAACCACACATCTTTATATCGCTTCAATAACACAGCTGATCTCGATCTCCAACTCCTGTATCCGCAGAGAAATTTATACAGAAGAAGGTCGAAGGAATTCGAGAGCCTACAGATTCATCCCGGTGACGCGAAACAGTTTCCTGTTTCCTCCGAAGAAAGTTTCGAACGCCATACGCGAGGTACGTTGGCAGATACAATAGATATTCTAGCTGCTAATCCCACTTAGTTTGATCCTATCGCAACGGCGGGCCTGAGCTATGGAACAAGCTCCACGTCAATTAGCTTCCGATTAGTGATGGATTCCGCCCGAACCGCAATATCACCTTGAAAGGTCGCCTCCGAGATTGGCTCGACACTGGATGTATGGAGTCCAAGACGGTTGGCCTGCTCCGACTTCGTGATAAGCTATCTCTACCAACCTTGTCTTGTCGTTATCCTTTGATCTGACTCGTGACGACAGAAACTGTGACTCTACACAACTATAGGAACGGTCTTGGCCAAGAATGGTGGCGGGCTGCTTGACGATAAGGTCGGCACCGATAGCTAGATCGACGACTTGGACAATCACAGGAACCTGCTTCTGATCAGAGGGCTCCTTGGCGTCAGGGCCCCATTTTGGCATTGCCTTATCTTGATGGCACGAGTACATCTACTCGGACCATACTCGTGCCAAGGCTACCGTTTTTCCACGCCAAACATCCTTCAGTGCTATGTGGCTTGCCATCGCACATCGACTTCCCTTTCCGTGGAATGATCCCAAAAAGAATCCGAAGTCTACCCTGCCGGCCCTATGGTACCACTCTGTTCAGGAATCTCGCCGAAGAAGTCTTAAATGGTCTTCACGATATTCCATCCGTATGCGTATGCCTATTTTGAACCGTGATTCACGGTTGTGACGAAAGTGGTGGTTCCCAAAGAAGGCCCGGAGGCCTGCTTGACACTCTCGAGCAGCTCGACTTGGAGCACTCGTAATGTTGTCTTCCCCGAGGAGCCAGCAATTCGTACTAATGGTCCATACATGTGGATACAGCGGCAGGAGAACTGCAGACGCAGCTGGAATTGTAGAATCAAGTTCCAGTGTCTCTTATATCTCTATATCCTGGGGATGCCGCTTCGAAACTGCTGCGGCGAAGCACAGGATACAACTCCTTGCTGGTGCAGTAACTCTCGTGGGGTAACTAATTCTTTGCGCGGAATGCACCGAGTCCCTTGAACTTGGACCAGATTTATGGATTTTGAAACGACTTCAGTTCTGCGCCAAACCTTCTGAGATCCCTCCTTTGGACAAATGAGGACATTCGTCACTGACGCCGCAAAACAACAGTACAACTCGCCAAGGCGTGATGGCATACCAAGTCTGCAAAGCCCTGCCCTGATATCCGTGATCTCGAATATTTTGGGATCGCGTGTATTCCAAATAACGGTTCTCAACTGGCGCAGGCGCATTTGGAACACAGTTATGAGGAGCAATCTTCTGGCGGAATCCTTCAACGAAGACCTCTATGGTGAAGAGCTGGAAGGCACATACTTGCTCGGTTGGAGGCACGAATTTGTCGAACATGTTAAGCTTAGTCATGCCTTTAACGTCGATTTTAAGCTTGGCCGGTGTATGCACCTCTCGGCGTAAGCGCAGTTCAACCGCGACCAATAAATACTGACTATCACATAGGCTGAGAGTACTAAAAGCTCTCACCGCACTTATCAATGCTGCGGCCTGAAGGCTCAAGCGCTCGTCATAGCGTTTAGGTCTGCGATATCACGAAGCACACTCTATTTTCATATCCCTACTCTGCTCCACACTTGCCGCACCTCTCTGGAACTATCTCACGACGGAAAATCCATTCACCCGCCTTCCAGCCGGGGGAGCGTAACGAACACGCCAGGCTACGGCGAGGGATCTGCCACGAGGAGAGGTGTTCGGACACAGGTGTGTGCTTTTTTAGGTACCATACAGACGTATTAATGCATTCGAAAGGAACAACTTTTGCTGGATGGGAGCGAATTGATGGTGTGCGCGGGTACTTCGTGGCCACCCCTCGGAAGAATAGTTTCTGAGAGCGGCAGGAGGGTTACTGAGGAATTGTTACATTTACAGCAGTTGGGCCATGGATGGCTACAACTGCTAGCTCTGGCCTGGGCTCCCCTACATAGCCGTAATAACCTATAGCAGCTAGCTGCCATTGCTGGACTTCAACCCAATTGGATATGGTGCGATTTGATTATGAGGTCAATTAATGCGGCAGAAACGTCTATTTATGTGGGTCGATCACCCTCCATCTTAATATATGTATCTGACCCTCTACCCTTATTCCATAAAATCACCTTGAGGATTTCAGCTCGCTTCACTAATGCATCATGTTCAACTCTATCGCTTTCGACTGATTGTTTTGAATAGATAGGGAGACGTAACGGACACCACGATGGCGACCCCTAACTTCCCAGAAGCCTAGTAAAGCGCCCTTGATTGGTTCCTGAAATGATTCGCAAGCCATATATATATCGAACCTTGGAGGATTGGAGACACCACTAATTACGCCAGCTTTGTCATCCTGCCTTCTGGACGATGGGCTCTCGCTAGATTGGTGACACGGCATTAGTTCAGCAACTTAGACGTTGTTCGATGCCTATAAATATACAAGGAGAACGACTTAAATACCTCTACTGGTCCTAATGTTCCCAAGATAAGACAATGGAACTCACGCCTCCACTTCACCTCAGAGCGTTTGTCGCTTTGCTACCTACACTGGTTCTCTCTATTGTCCTAGTTCCACTCTCCATTGTTTGTTTTAGCTTCATTTTTACAAGACTTGCGCTGCTCAGAAAGCCTTTACCCCCTGGCCCTTCGCTTCTAACTCGTTTGCTCGACAGATGGAGAGGGAAATCTCTAGTGATGAGGCTCACACGCTGGGGTGAACAGTATGGTTCGTCGCAAGTACTCCTCGACGAGTCGTTGGTATCTGAGCCCAAGTTCTCAGGAGATGCAATGTCTTTGATGGATTTTGTGCACCTGGGAGAACCCACAATAGGTTTTATAGCTACTACTTTTGGACGTTACAAAGGCCACTGAGTAGGATACTCTAGTCCTCGGAAGCCCCAAAGCTGCAGTCGACCTTCTCGAAAAACGCGGAAACATCTACTCCAGTCGACCGAGGAATATTCTTGGGTAAGTCAACTTCTTTGTGTGTCAACCACCTAGGCTTTCTTAATGCTTTCAGTGGCGAAATATGTTACCGTGACTCAAAGGGGACGCTTATGCAGATGGGACCGAAGCTGAGAAAATTCAGAACCGTACGCCTATTAATACGCCTCTGCCACAGTTAGCTGAACCCCTTGTACGCAGCTCATGAGTGTGACTATGGGTGTAGATCCTTCAAAACAATTCAGGCCACTGGAAAACGTTGAGTCCAAAATTTTGTTGCGGGACTTGATCCTGGAAGAAAGTGTGGACAAGTATCGGAACCACGTTGAAAGGTGGAGATATGGCCGGCTTGAAGCTCGAAAGGTGGCAGCTGCTTACATTATGTCCATCCGCAGATCTATATACTCGGTTGCATTCTTCACGGCCTATGGTCAGCGTGTGAAGGCACTAGTGGGAACTGATCTCCTTGACTTCTTCATCGGGTTATTACGCTGTACGTCACACAGCATCTTTAATCAACGCCATACATTGGAAGCCGACAACAATTTGTTCAGTTTTCAGGAGGTAGGCACACGAACAAGAATATCCTGATAAAGCTAGCTGAAGAATGCCTCTGTCCCCTTGCATAGACATTCGTGAGTTGTTCTTGTATGGAGGGTAAACTGAGGCTGATCGATTTCCGTCTAGATTGCCAGGGGGAGACCTGGTTGATCACGTACGGACGAAATAAATATTTTGCTCAAACTGGTGCCACTCACAAGTACTGTAGTTCCCCGTCCTCTTGCACCTTCCAGTGAGACATTTCATACGAACGCGTGTCAAGAAGAACTCAAGTCTAAGTAGCACTCATTGCAATGGTTCCGCAAGGAGGCTGAGAGGCGCGGCGACATAGAGGAGCTTTTCTTTAAGTCCTGTCTCTACCGGACTAAAAGTGCAGTCAGCAAAGGACTAACTTCCATCTGTTCTGCTGCGCGTGCCCTTGAGAGGCAATCAAAATTGGGTCTCAGTGACGTTGAAATTGCATTTATGGCTGCAGCACCTTACTCCGCCGGTATTGCAACGGTATGATTCACAAATGCGATTCATGGATGAAGTTGCAGCTCAGCAT
The DNA here is from genome assembly GCA_018524465.1 of Podaxis pistillaris. Lineage (NCBI taxonomy): Eukaryota > Fungi > Basidiomycota > Agaricomycetes > Agaricales > Agaricaceae > Podaxis > Podaxis pistillaris. Next base: position 34,499 of record JAEUWN010000104.1, on the reverse strand, counting down.
TTTCAGACTCTTAGATCATTTGAAGCCTTCACAGGTGAGCATATTGAGATTCAATTTGTATGGCTTCCTCAGATGATAATGCCTCAAAGCTGCGATGGTTTTGAACCCTCATGTGATGAAGAAAGTTCAAGAAGAAATTGACGCAGTCGTCGGTCCTCAAAGAATGCCTGGCTTCGAAGATTTCGATTCCCTGCCCTACGTCCGGGCTACCATCAAGGAAACTTTGCGGTGAGCTGCCAGTTGGATCACCCCCTACTCAACTAAACCGCGAATAACGGACAGCTGGCATCCAGCCATTCCCCTCGGTCTTCCTCATGCGGTTACAGAGGACGATGTTTATGATGGCATGTTTATTCCTGCTGGAAGTACTGTCATCGCAAACATTTAGTGAGTGGCAAAGTCCCCTCGGGGAATGGATCTAACGTTCATCCGTCGAAGTGCAATCACACGAAACCGCGAGGTTCGAGTCGCAATTGTAGATACGTGACTGGGGCTCACATTCTCTCTAGCTCTTCCCAGACCCGGAGAAGTTCGAACCTGAGCGGTTCCTGGACAAAACTGATCCAATTCTCAAGAACTACAGCATAACATTTGGCTTCGGGCGTCGAATCTGTCCCGGACAACATATAGCCTCCGATCAACTTTTCTTGCTCGTATCTAGGTGAGTAGAAATGCTGTTGCTGTTTTCACCTTGAGGAGGCTGAGATGGAGAACTAGGGTTCTATGGGCATTTGACATCCTTCCGCTCAATAGCAATTTGGATCTCTTACGCCAACCAGCTCAAGACACGCCAGTCCATTTGCCTTACAAACTTGTCCCCAGGGCGGATCATGTACGTTCCATCATCATGGAAGAGGCTCTAATGGCGGAGGAAGAAGCCAAGGCTTGGGAATGTTACAGTCCTAGCTGAAGCATCACTGCGTCGAGAAATGCGAGAACATAAACAAACAGCTAAATCGAACTGTTGTTGTAGTACGTAGTGTTACGCTAGGAAATCACGTATGAGAATCTGGACACCCGCTTCTGCTGCATTCTGCACATATTCCAGTCGTGCAAACCCATGTCCTCGGGCTCGTAAAGCTTCTACAATCATTCTACGATAAGGCGCAACCTGTGCTAGAGCTCCACCGAAAACGAGAGCTGATGTGGGAGACTGGATATCCGAGCTCCTGGAAAGGAGACGAGCGACTGTATCTGCAGCTGATGAAGCGCCTTTCTCAGCAATTCCCACCGCTTCCGAGTCTGGCAAAACATCAGAAGTGGAAGGGAACGCATATTTGAAGACAACGCGGCAAACACCAGCTACACGGAGTTTGGGGTCGGAATCAACGGACGAAGGATCTTGGTCTTCCTTCAAGATAGGAGGAACGTTGAGGTAGACTGCTGATATCAGTTCACCGACCGATTGACAGCCGAAGTACTTCGTTATAGCGAGATGGAGGTCCGTAGGGGGCAGTCCGCGATCATTTTGGTCCAATGCTGCTCGAATAGCATCCCTCCCAATAGCGAAGGCAGAGCCTTCATCGCCTAACAAGTAGCCCCAACCGCTGGCCCTGTTGAGAGGCTTCGGAAGCGAGGACTGACCATCACTGTTCGAGATCCCATAACTATGTGCAATCGTACCAGTTCCTGTCACCAAAACGATACCACCCGAAACCTGACTAGAGTTCGTGTCCTGGGAAGTGATGATCGCAGAAGAGAGGAGAGCAGCATCATTAGTGATCCTCAGCGTCTTCGGATCTGAAAGATTCAGAAGAGCGACTATTCGAAGTCGAATCGATGCTAGGTCAGCTGCGCGATCAAGTCCTGCACCTCCTATCCAAGCGCCTGCGAAAATGGGACTTTCTGGAGGAAGAGTTGGAGGAATAGCACACTTCGGGGCCAGGTTGGAGAGGGCAGCAGTGACGGCCCTGCATAGAACCGAAAGAGCAATATCGTGACCGAGAGTGACACTAGAGAGGCATTGAGTTACAGCATACCTAGTATGAAGGCTACTCACAAGTTGCATGGCCCAGCTTCACCTTGACAGATAATGCCATCCTGGTTTGCGATTACTGCCTTGCACTTGGTTCCACCAGCATCAACGCACAGAACAAGACGACTGTTTGTGCTCGGAACAGGAACGGGAAGACTGCCGTTAACACCCCCCGAAGCTTCCAAAGCGCGCTTTAAAAGCCCTCCGGCACTGTCCAGGATTTTAATGGCGTTAGGTATCGAGGTTTTATGATGCTCAACGACTAAGGCAAGTTTGACGTTGTCTTGACAAGAATTGAGGAGTTCGTCGATTTGTGAGTCGGAGAGGGTTGTGCCGGGTAGGACGGTCCTAAATATTCTCCGGGCACGATCGCGGAGCTTCAAATTAGAGGGTTTGACATCCACCATCTACCCAACGTTCCGGGTTACGGATTAGGCTTGGGTGCGGAAGGAATGCCATAAATTATACTCGCCAAATTTCCATAGGTTTTACCGATTCGAATCATGACGCCCGTGGATATCATATTCAGGATCTGTGCAACGATGAGTCCGATTAAACCTAACTCGTCAAGGAAACGCACGAGTTTGGTGGCAGTTCCGGCTTTCAACCTAGTACTCCCGGTCACAATTTCGGGTCCTACGACGCACTCGATGACATAGTCGCACTTGCCCTGCATACTACTTGGCTTCACACAGCAAATACCAATTGTTAAAGCACCAAGGTCCTGGGCATATGATAAGCCCCCGAGGACATATGGCGTTCGTCCCGAGGTCGCGATACCGATCACCGTGTCTAATTGGCACAGAGGTAGATCAAGGCCTTGCAGATTTTCTGCAGCGAGACTGGTCGAGTCCTCAGCACCTTCGACGGCCTTCCGTATAGCCACATCTCCGCCAGCAATAATCCTATCATTGCGATTGGGTCTGATGGGAATCTTCGAACTGATAGCGTGACTTACCCTACAAACTGAGAATGAGGGGCGGAGAAAGTCGGGGGTCTAATGCCTCAGGTGAACTTGGGTTATGGCTGACGTTAGTAGTCTCCTTACATTTCCGAGGCATCCAATATCCCAAGCCTATGAGCATGTTAATTTCTTTTCTGGAAAGTAACGAGAGGAAGCAACGCGAAAAATACCTTCCGCTGGTCCCAGCACCGATATAGATGACACGCCCACCCTTCTTCACTCTGTCTGCGATTAGATCGATGGCTGCAGCGACGTCCTCGAGACAGTATCTAACAGCCTCAGCAACTTTTGTATCTTCGTCATTCATAATTCCTGAAAATTCAGCCGAGTCACCAGATTTTCTTACCAGGGAACATTGAAAAAACTCACTGCACAGTTCAATTGTCGGTACAATGTCAATATTTGATGATTGGACATTGCGACCTTCCGTCTGTAGGTTCGAAAGTCGAACAGCCGTTGTATCCGAGTTAGCCATAGTGGTAAACAGGTCGTTGCAATGAGTTCAGGAGGTTACATGTTTTCATCAAGAAATCGGGAGATATAGGAGAATATTGTTAACAAATTACTAGCCGACATCCAGAGCACATGGAGCATGCGGCACTCGAAGGATCCGCATGCCGTTCAGGATGCAAGACGGTCCTGAGGCGCCAGTGTCACGACGGCATGGACCACGTGATTGGCAATTCCTAGGCCTTCTGCCAGGTGCCTTCTCGATTTGAATTATTTAAGAATATGAAGTATATGGAGTGTTGTCTGACGCCGGATATGGCCCGGAAGCCGAGATATGCCTGATCAAATTATTCTCTTCCGGGACGGCATCAAGAGCGAAAGACTACAATTTGATAAAGAACATCTTGCCGAACTTGTACAACCTTCCCAATCAAGGTGTTACACACAGCTACAAGCTTCTGACATACTTTTTAGTTTCATGTGATAATTGCGTGAGGTATATATTAGTGTCTCTCTGACAAGCAGCTTCGCAAATGAGGAAAATCATGACTGGAGTTGGGAAAATGTGGCGCTCCAGTGTGACAAACTTACGCCTTATTTCCAGGAAGGACCTTTCCAAGGCTTGCTTTCACGCGACGAAGTTGACTTTTGGCTGAGAAAACTATAACCAGCCTAAATCTCCTTAGGTCAGGCTATGGTCGGAACTTGGAACGAGTTCCCGTTGTCACTTGTGAAGCCTACAGTTTTACAAACGCAGGTCACTTGAATCCGGACACATAGACGCCCTAGCTAACCACATATGTGATAACGATCCTTTCTAATTCCCTCAATGTCTCCCGGTATCCTGTAAGAATTTCACCATATCGTATCGATGCCATCGTAGACCGCATATAATTATCCCCCCCATACCCTAGATCGATAACCTAGGATAGATTGAGCACACACTGTCAAAATCTTTGTTGCGGAATTCTGTTCGGGAAAGTGACAAAGATCTCTTTCAAAGCTGATTCATCTGGGAGCGTCGATACCCAACGCCCAAAATAGCCAATCTTGGTATTCCAACCGAATTCTGATCTTAGGTCAGTAAGTAATCCCAAAAGGCTGCAGGCAAGAGGCGAAATGTTCATTGTACTCGTCGTTGCCCAGAACGGTTTCCCTCTGCTTCTACCGAAGACGGTTATCGACAAACCCCCTCAGACATCCGCTCCTCTCACTCCCTGTCGCACGTATCGCCTCTTCCACTATATCATCACCGTGGTTGTCCTTGAAATGGCTCTATAAGACAATCATTCAGAGATTCCCCCGTGGACCATCGCGAGTCTATAGCCGTGGTAATTTAAAATCCTGCTGTAAGAATGTGTACGAATGGCAGTGGGTGTATCAATCGGCATCCAATGTAATGCTGTCAGCACTCAGGAACACCTGTCGAATGTCTGTTTAGATCGTGATCGTGACGCCAAGATATAAATAAGTTGAACGTTGAGATTTTCCTTTCCAGTTGCTTACTACTTTGGACCACTTTACGCAAGCTTGAAGAGGGTCGTTGACCTTACACGACGGGCGCGCTTAGCCAAGCCAATTTTCTGGTAACTAACGTTGAGCCTAATCACCAACGCGCATTTAAGCCTGGAGGAGGTACCATAACAAGAGAACTTTCGTGACTAAGACAAGGCCTCCTATGCGAGGGTGGCTCATTATAGTTCACTTGGTGATATTAAACAGAGTCACGATCTTAAGTAGTTGAGGATATACAGTACATAGATGAATCTTTCCACTCTTAATTCCGACCCACATCGTCAACAATCAAAGTCTGGCTGTAATGGAAGCTGTCACAATCAGGTGGCATAATTAATACAAGCATAAGCAAGCGAAGCGGTGGCCTATTTTTTGCGAACAATTAGAGTGCATTTGCAAGCCGTTTTCGGCAATTCAGTCTCAATTCGGTTTTCGCTGAAAACTAGAGTTACAAATAACCCTATTCCGATAGATTGCTTCCTTCTATGTACTTATGGGTGTGTATTTGGATGTCATCGGGAGAGTCCTACTATTGACTTGTCCTCCATGAATGTTCGTCCTGGACGAATGGCACAAGATGAGTGTGCAGAGAGTCCTGACTTACAACTCAGCCTCACGGAAGTAATGCAATAAAGTCGGTGGGGTGTTAGAAGAATCTTCCATGATTCCTTGCCTATAACGGACTCCAATAGATATAGGCCGGTCAGCTTGAGTGTTTGAGCCGGTTTGCGGGTGAGCGCCCTATTTTGTGATGAATTCCGCTTTTGAAGTGAAAGTACATATCTATCCGCCATAAAATACCCCCGACCCGTCGCTTATCCAAAGCTCGCTGAAGCCGATGCAAAATCAAACATAGGATCATTCTAGAATCACCTGGAGTCGATACACGACGGTTTAATGCTCTCGCGGAACTTGGATCCAAGTCTGCCTTTCTTCTCGTTGATCCGGAGTCCAACAACATCCTTACCGGCCATTCTTGTAAAATTCGGGGTGACTATCTTCCATTAAACAGATGTTCCAAGTACGCCGAAGTTCTTGCTTCAGCACGATTCTTTATCGCCGGCTGTCTGTAAATTATCTGTGGGTGTGCACAGGACAAGTCACTGACTCCTACGGGGGCACTCTCTTTGCAACCAGGCATGTCCCTGAATGACTCGTACGGGCATCGAGCCTTATTTGAGCGTCGGCCTCGGCCAGGGGGCTGCGCAACGCAATCTCAGAGATCTTCACGGTAGGTGAAACGAGACTGACGTGACATCCGCCGCCGCCGCTGTGGAGATTGCCGTTCGGTTACGTCCACTCAAGTTCTCACCACCTATCGGAATAGATGAGGTGGAGGGATCTTTTCCTCGGATTTTAGCTTGCTGTAGGTTTCTGTGAATTGATTACTCCTGCCAGGTGAGAGTGAAGATATGAAGGTGACGTTAATTTTTATCTAATATTTCTGTGGGATTTTCAGGGATAAGGGTCCCCTGGCCGCTTATTTAACCGGCGGTTAATGAACGTGACTGGTGATGACTTCATCGACATGAGCCATTGAATGTAAGCGAAGTACAGGCAACACTACAACTTACCCAAACACTGTTTTTATGCTGGCTTGTTTCCTCTGCAGCAGTCTAAGGGGACCAGGCACTTAGCAAACACATATCCTGATATTACTACAACTGTAATTTTAGAACAAAGGTCATATAATTGATATGATCAACCGAAGTGATCGTGATGACCATCAAACCTCAACAAAAGAAGCAACGAAGAAGTTCGAGAAGTGCAAGATTGATCCCTCCCTGTCACTCTGTCACATGTCAGATTGCAGCTATACGACATACTACTGTAATGACAAGGCATAAACACTAATCATCTACAAAGAGACAAGCCAGCGTCTGGGAGGGATAGCCTGGCGCCATGTATTGAAGCTGTGGCTGTCGGTGGGCGTAAGGTGTTGGAGACAGGAGATAAACTGACATCGTTCATATATCGCCTTGGTGGCGAGTTATTCAAATTGCTAAAGCTTTGCGTTCTATCGCGACTTACCGATAAGTCAATCCTTGGAAGCTGGATCGATTGCATCTGTGAATAGATCGGTTGTAAGTGGAGTCACCACAACTACTACCTCGTCCCCAACTCATTCCGCAGCCATGCGTTCAATGAAGAGCCAAGTTCCAATCTTCGGTACCTGAGCTAGAAGGTGATCGTAGAACAGAAGTAACATGATTTCACCTGACGGCCACGCACACCGAGACTATACGGGATCCGGTAGTGTGTTCCGGTTATTCATGATTTGAAACTTTTAGTTGTATACGTTTGTAATCCTCTGTTTCAGATGTTTATAGGAGCGGCGTAGCGCCCAGCTTTTGGAACATGCCAAGCTGAAACGGCACTATCGTTCTAACGCCGAGGAGAGTGTCCAGACGAGGAGCGTCAAGGATGAGTGTTAAATCATGTAATACTTGCGTTGCGAGGCGATTTTGGAAGGGTAGAAGACCGAACCAACGGCATTGGCGATAAAGCCAACAGGTGGTGGCAACAGTCACCGTTCATTCAGGACTGCGGTAAATGGAAAGTGCGTTCGTAATGGCATGGGGCATCCGAAAGCAGCATGTTTCAATGATATTGTCCTATGAAATCCCCAGTATTTCTTAAGTGTCAGATCCTCTTGCCTCTCATTTGTATGTATCTCTTGTAGCAGCGGAGCAATTAACGTCTGACACCAGCGCCACCTTGGAATGCCCGCCAGTAATAGAAGCCTCGACTCACTTTGGCACGTGGGATTATTTTTAAACGCGACTATTAAGGATTACAGCACATCAATAATTCCGTAAAAATACCGTAATGAGGTCACTCCTGGTCACTCTCGCAATTCAATGGCGTTAAGGGTCTCCTAGAAATCAGAACCGAAGGGTAGTGGAGTTCAAATTGACATGAGTTGAGATAGTGATTAGATTACTGGTCATACATATTCCGACTGTTGAAGTTTACTTGATGGCGGCTGCAATCGAGAACTCAGGAAAGATATCCCTGTTGATGTCTGTGATTGATGAGTTGATGCGTAGTGCCAACCAACTTGCAGTTGCGCAGTTCTGTTGTGATGTGAGAAGGAGCGGCTTGTCACATTGAATCGTAGCGTAGTAAGACACGCATCCTTTTGGCTGGTAGCCGGCTGACGTCTGTCACTTCCACAGAGATTTAGCGACGCGTTCCCACTGTGACGTAGGGAAGAGGAAACGGTGGAAAACATGAAGTGAGATCTCCATGGTTGTAACGGCTAATTGAAGCGACGGACCAATATGTTCAAGTCAAACCAAGACTCCTTCATCCGATCTAATGGTTATTGGGGATGCTTTACGGGTTTACAAGGAAAGGTGCCTTCCCCAGTACTAATTCTTTGTTCCTTTGTCCCCGACCGGTCCTCCACGATCGACCATTTGATCAGAAACGTTGCGAGAACGTGTAGTATTAGCAACGAAAGAAGATTACCTACAGTATTCTTCTCTTACCTGACATCTTGTCACAATCAATAACACTCGAACCTTGCTCCCGCAGAGCTCCTTGAGACCTCGGTCGCTGCCACTCAGCTACTTAGGTTGAAAGTAGGGTGGTGTCTGCTGGTATGTCACTCCCGTGTTACCCACCGCCATAGTCCAGCCTCAGGTCCTATGTAAGGATTCGTGCTGTTACACATAATCGAATCTAGAAGCAGGGGTCTAGCTTCCCCAACTCCAGACTACGGAATGTTGACCTCGGCGTAGTTACGTGTATGAGTTGGAGCGGTTGCTATTGCCATACATCCTGTCTCCCAGCCTAACAGTAACACCCCTGGAGGTGATAGTGAGTGATGAGAGTCGATGTAACCAGGCCAGACACGTGCTCCAAGAATAGAATACAAGGCAGCCAAAAATGGTTGGAGAGATCATTTGAGGTCGGATGTAAAACAACACCGACGCAATTGCTATAGTTAGAAATTGGAATTGGCCGAATCGCCCGGATTTGGGAGGTGGTGCTTTATACCGGTCTCCAGAGCCCAGGACCACAGCCATACCGACTTTTTTCCGTGACAGCGACGAGGCGAGGCGGTGAGGCTCCTTCGAACGGGCGAGGTTTGAGATGAGGCCGGGGTTGGATTGGTAAGGTGGGGAAACTGACGAATCGGGGGACATAGCGCCAGCCAAAATTGACCCGTCTCTTGGTCGGGGAGCTTGGAAACACGGCCGTGTAATAGTTAGGATCTGGGTAAAGGTTGGAAGGTACTTTTAGGCACATAGCCTCGCGGATACAAATGCGGGGCACCTCCGAGAGGCGAAGGTGAGAAAGCTGATAGATCCGACCCCGTGCGTCGATTCTCGACTCAGGGCTTATCGTTCCCGTGAAGCATTATATTGGGTTCAAGAGTGGGTCAGGTGAAAACTCTGACTACATTCTTTTACGAGAGAAAGAACGTGTTCTGAGGTATTAGACAGACTGAGATGGTTGTCTGTGAGGTAAAGACGGCCTGTGAATAGGACACCGGAATGGTAAAACTGATGATATGCTGGTCGTTGAAATCTGGTGATGTTCATCGCACTTGTTCATGCGGTTCTACTTCATAGTGTAGAAGAAGATTTTCAGCTGCTGATTGCACATCCGGCCTGACGAGTTCAGGTGTCTGAAACGATTGATGGGGGAGCTGAGCCATGGTTAAGATCTCATTGGGAAGAACCGATAGAGTTGCCATCTGCGCAGCCACGACACACGCGCGACCAATCGATTTGTATACCCTCGAATTGTACACCGCTATCATCTCAGTTCGACTGAATAACAGGATGTTCCATATGATTTCTGCAACGACTAAATAAACTTCCCGTCAAGCATTGGGAATTGACTCGAAGGTGCGACGTTCTCAGTATCTGGAAGTCATGCCCGGACGTCCTTCGTGATAACGGGGATGTCGGGGAATGCCTGTGAACACAGATGAGACCAAACCTTTTGTGGGAGTCGAAGAAAAAATGGGTCGTATTTTTGGTGGTGATTGTGTATCATAGAAGACTTCTGAGGGTTCGCCGCGGGAGGGCGAACGCAAGTCTCTTTCCTTCAATAGGTTCCTGTGTTTATATGGCGGGGCACCGAGTCGAAGAGAACAAGATGGCGGTATTTCTGGGTTTTACTGAGCGCGTGGTTCGGGTGCGTCTGGGAGGCCGTCTCAGTGACGTACTGCAGAGGCCGCTGAATTCCGAGTGCCATAATCCCGTATAGCGTGATAACATAATCAAAGAGGTTCGATATGAGGGAATCGCTGGTCCAAGGCGGCGTATATCATCACTTGCAGCAGATGGACAGAAACATGGGATTCTCCTGACTCGTACACCGGGAGTTTTGGTTTCGGTGAGACAGTGTTAGGGGTGTGAAGTTCCTTGAACATCAAGGTCGGAGAAACCTCGCTCATGGGATAAATACGCAAGCCCAGAAGCCGATGAGTTAGTAGTGCTATTTACGCAAGTTTGAGCCTAGTCAGAGTCGTTGCCTGTCTTACTGCTTTCCCGAGATGTACAGCCAGTCAAGTTGGGGCATTCGATTAGGGCATGTCAACGCTTAGCCGTACGACGACCCGTGACTCAGAAGCAAAAGGGGGTTGGAACTCGAACGATGAGTATTGATGACTTGTCATCGCCTAGGTGTAGTCGGAGGAAGTTCTTGCTTACCTCTGTGGGTTGGATGCGTATAATCATTTAGATATGTGCAATTACCAGCATTTTGCTGACGTGATGAAGGTGCGATAGGAGGAAATACAGAAGGGCCCGCGCACCCGCTGATGACACTCGAGCTATCGGACATCAAATTGTCTCGCGTCAAATCACCGTCGTTACAATGGAGCGATAAAGCACGTTCTGAGGGAGATACACAAAATCCGGGAAACCCAAAAAGAGAGTCAAAAGAGTCCATCAGTGATCGTTCACCTGTATACTTGTCGTTTGACATTTGTCATTACCAGCAGTAGCGAGGTAGCTCTATTCGTAGTTTGTCAGGCTGTTCCTCTCCTGGAGTCCGATGTCCCAAGCAAGGGGTAAATTGGGATCGGAGAGAAAAGGATTAGCCGGTGGATACCATGGATGGCTGCAGTACGATCGGTACATATTCATTTTTCCGTCGATGGCCCCAGCTCAGCATCAGGGAAACGCGTCGCTTGGAGAGACGGTCAAACTAGGGTGGGTGAGCGAGGGGGAGGGGCAAGGGCTTTTGAAGGGGATGGGATGGGAGGCAAGCGTCGGGAACGTGAGTAACCGGCAGCCGATGCGATGAGATCTCGGGGAGAAAAGCGGAAAGAAGGGCCGTCGCCCGAGTGGGGGTGGCAGGAGGGAGACGAGACCCCAGGAGGTGTGACAGGTGGATCTATGATTGTGTATGTCGTTATTTGTATTGGATCTGGATCTGTGTGACTGTGACGATGTTTGTGAAGGTTTGTGAGGTCTTGGGGGTTTACATAGAGGCTTGATGAGGGGATTGAGAGCGCTGTTGTATGGTCGTCTGATAATCGAGTCCAACAGACTCTGCACTCTTCCCCTTTCCTCCCTCCCGCCCTAGCCCTCGCCGTCACAAGGATACCGCCTGTAGTGAGTATATGCGCTCTTTAGCCCTCGTTGCCCTCGTCCTCAACCTCTCCTAGGTCTCGCGACCCTTGCCGGCTTCATCTCATCCGCCTTCCAACATCCGCTTGAGCACAGCTCGCGACCCACCTCCTACTTCCATCTCTCCCCCACATCCGCTTGAGCTCAGCTCGCGAACCTCCACGACCACTGCAATCACCCCGCCCTTGTCCAGGTGTCCGCTTGAGTAATCGCGTAACCTGAACTTGTTCTTCGATATATGGCCATGACACTCCCACTCTCTCCCGCATCGGGCAACTCGCCTAGTTCCGATGTTGAAGCACCTCGCACTCCAGTATCTCCCAGTCCCCAGCAAGACAACTCCGCCCAACAGCAGCAGCAGAACAACCAGCAGGCCAATCCTTCTTCGCCCACCAATCCCGCTCCCTCCCAGGTCAAGCGCAAGCCTAGCAGGCGTGCCAACACTGCAGAGCGCCGCGCAACTCACAATGCAGTTGAACGCCAGCGCAGAGAGACTTTGAATGGTCGTTTCCTTGTAAGTCGGCTTGTACTGTTCTCACATCAAGCGCATATATTCACTCGTTTTTAGGACCTCGCAGCCCTCTTGCCAAATCTCTCTCAGATCCGTCGTCCTTCTAAATCTTCCATCGTCAACTCTTCTATCGCTCACATTCACGCCTCTCGCCGCCATCGCATGCTCGCAGCCCGTGAGCTTCGCACGTTGAAACACGAAGCTGATGCACTTCGCCGTGAGATCAACGAATGGCGTGATCGGGCTGGGATCCCCCGAGTTGAGGAGCCAGTTCGAGGTGATGCTTTCTCTATGGTCCTCAGCGGCGAGCTGGAAGTTATCGCCGCCGTTCCTGGTGAAGAGGAGAACGAAGAAGAGAACGATTACGCTGGCTATGAGGAAGATTACCCTGGTGTGGTCCCTAACCATGGCATCCCCCACGGCCACCCTCATCACCCTGGTGCTCATCCTCCCATTGATGAGATCGACGATCCTCGTATGGCTTCCATGATCAAGGCCGGTCACTCTTTTGCCCACAACATCCCTTCTGGCCCCGCAGGTAATGGGTTGCATCTCGCCCACATCCTCCCTCGTCCCTCTACCGGAGGTGCCCCCATGATTGCCAGCCCGACCACTTTCGAGCCTCCTATGTATGACTCCCATCACGGTTTCGGTGGATCTGTCCCTCCCGGTCCTGGGTTTATTCCGCAACAGCAGCAATCCATGGACGCTGAGAAGATGGCAGCTTGGTACGGAGCCCAATCGCAGCAGCAGATGATCCAGGCACAGAGGTCCCTTTTTACTCCTCCTGCATCTTCTCATGGTCTTCCTGGTGCAAGCGGCAACGGCAACAATAACAACGGCAATGCTTCCCCTGTTAGCGGAAACCCTGCTAACGGCGGCAATGGATCCAAACCCCCCTCACCTGCTGCCGCGAATCCCTTCACTGATCCTTCCTCGCAAGCCTTCTTCGCCGCCAACATGCCACGGCATCAGCAAGGTTACGCAAGCGACGAGGGAAGTGCTGGGAGTAATGGGTCGAATGCGAAGCGCTTGTCGGTCCCGGTTCCCATTCCCATTAATATTGCGGGCAGAGCACGCGCGATGAGCACGGCTAGTCATGGTGCGCATAGTGCAGGTATGAGCGGTTCTCCAGGAGGTTCGTCACCTGTCAGCGCTGGTGCTGGTAGCCCGCCGTACGAGGTTGAGAATACATTCGGTCGTCGAGCAGGACCCGCTCCCAACGGGTGGAGGGACGAGGCGCCTGTCCCGCAACAGCACGGCCACAACCTCATGGGGATGGGAATGGGAATGGGAATGGGTAGCGGCATGATGATGAATGGAATGGGTATGGGTATGAGTAACGGGCTCGTCGGAAATTCCATGGGAACGATGGTCTCAGTTGGAGGTGGAGGAAGCGGAGGCGGATTCGCGATGATGATGTGAAAGTGTCACACCAACATCTCATTGTGATACCCCTTGTTGTCTGTCTCTCTTCCTTCTTCAACTTCTGGACTATGGAACATTTTGCGAAACGTGAAATTGTATCCCAGCTCCACCGGCGCTAAAGAAAATATCGTACCGGCCTATATCTCTATTTTTCTTTCTTCCCGGCCCTTATTTATTATTGTTTCATGTCCTACTTCCTATGCCAACTTCACCATCCGTTCGTCGTGCTGTTGTCCTATTCGCCCGCTTTCCCTGTTCCCTAGTCCTTCGCATTGTGTCGGATATTACGGACCCACCCCATTGTCCGATCTCTGCCACTCGGCCGCCCTTGATGCGCCACGTCGCTACCTCCCGTTCTTTATTGTCCAGGAACCCGTCACACTTTCTCTGGCTGCCCTCATTTCCTTCCCCCCCCCAACTACCCTTATCCTACCGATTATACCGACCTCCACTATTTGGTCCTCTGGCTCTCTTCATTTTGACTGATCCCTTCCTCCTTCAACCCCACAACCACATCCATTCCTTATAGGCACTCGGTTTCCTGCTCCTGCGGAGCCACCCTCAACTCATCCGATTAACTCCGATTGTCGTCACTCCTTACCCTCACATTCCTCCTACTTAACCCTTGCCGAGTGCCGAGCACCTTAATATAACGATGACTGCACGACTACATACAACTCAATACTGATCCGTTTATCCAAGACCCTTCCATGTTCTGGCTCTCATGGAGATTAGTTTGAGTACCGATAGTGATATCGATGGCATAGCACGCTCGTTTCTGTCGGCTCCCTTTGCCTTGTCTTCACCGCTGTTTATTTGCGATGATGGTTTATCCGGGAGCGGTATGTGTGTACAATCCTCCGATTTTTTTGTATTCCCCCTTTAGACTTGTGGAGGGTGTATGGTTGTAGTCAAAGCAAAAGAATGAAATTAATACTGTATACCACTGATATGATCCCGCGGCGATGTGCAGGGCTAGTATGGATACTTAGGGGGATGAAACCCTCTGTTTTAGCTTCCCTAGTCTCGACTAACTTGTATACTAGATTATCCTAAAGACCCTATATACCCTTTCTATTTCGTCTCGTATGCAAGTCTACGTCTTTCAACATGTTCTGACCACAAGCCGCTCAATCCACGCTCGAATAACGACACCGAGATTAGTACCAGTGCATATCATCCTTGACTCGCCAGGCATATCTGTGATCCAAGAGGGAGCACAGGGCTAACAAAAACGACTTCGCAAGTTTGCTATCGTTCTCCCATATCCCATACGGGTCACAGTCGGACTCCGGAACTGGGCAGTTGTTATCTGATTAGCACAGTCGAAGTATGAATGGGTCAGTTCATATACCGTGATCATTATGATAAATGCGGTAGCGGGTCTTTGGCCGTTGAGTGGATTACATCTTTGGGGGTGGGACTTTCGGTGTCCCGATGCACCCAGGCGTGTCTGGCAGCGGGGTTTGAGCTGCCTTCTGTTGGTGTCGTGACTGGATGGTTGTGTTGTAGCGCCGCCAAACTTTCTGCGTCATGTCGCGTGATAAGACAGGAACGGTGGTCGTTATATTACTGGTATATATTTGGAATTTGATGACAGACACCAAGTGACAGACGTTGGACGGTTATGGTCCTTGACCATGATATATCTCGAAGAACATCCAGCACCGCGTGCGATGCCCACCTTTCGGGGCGTATGGGAGCGTTACGCTAGCGCGATCTTTGCCTTGTGATTTGGGATGTGATTGATGTCACTAAACACCACTGAGAACTTTATCTGAGCCGTCAGTGGCGAATGGTTAGGCCTGTGTTGGGGTGACTTGTAAACGAGAGGATGAAGTATTTGGCTTAGAGCGATCTATATTTTGAAACTTGTGCTTGCACCCGGATCACACTAACTGAGCGGTGAAGGCGCGAGGGTTGTGGTCTTGTGTTCTTTCTTGGATAGATAGATGGAGTTGAAGACGTAGCGCAACCCCACGATGTTTTGTTCACGGGGTACAGGATATGGCGCCGATATGGCATAATCGGCACCGCTGCGTTAGCCGGCTAGCATAGCCATGCAGTCCTGAACTTTGTGAAGCGCCTCGCTTCCAAAGATGGGAAGGATGAGATTGAGTACTAGCAACGATAGACATGGGTATGCTGATTATTAGGGACGGATAAGATACTAGTATGGGTGTGGTGCCATGTATGTCTCTACACTTATCTAAGTCTACGGTGATAAGGGATACGGACTTGTTGTTTCTTTCGATGCACCGCGTGGTTGCAACTCGCTGATAAGTCGAGAGCAAGAATTTGAGAAGGTGATTGCGAGGATTGCCGTCGGAGCCTTCTGAATCGGCACGGTTCCAGCACTTATTGGCGATAATGACAACATGGGTTGTCGATATAGATACCTCGAGGGTCCGAGAGTGCTGATCGAGCTACCAACGGTGATAACGATAAGTGCCTCGATAAACCCTTAGAGGCAGCTTGGGTTAGCCTTGGAGGGATTAGACTCTGAATGACCTTTATGTCGAAGTCAGAGCGCATGACACGCGACCGTCTACGACCTGAACTGTTGAAGCTGAGATCGCACGTTACACCCCTGTTGAGGCAATGGAGGTGGCCATATGTTAACCACCAATTTGATGCGATACAGGCTCGAAGATCTGGGGATTTATGGCATTGCGTCAGAGGCCATGCCAAGCCACCGGACCTATTCAACTGTGCTGAGCTTAAAGTGCGGGACTTTTGACAAAAGAGAGTGCTAAGGTCCTGGAAACCGTTATTGTCATACCACTTAGGCTTTATTCAGTCCATTTCCGCCCTTGGATATTCAGCCAACCCTATCGGTAATATTTCCGGTGAAGCGCCACGCTATGGAAGAGCTTCAGTTGCTCTGGCAATGAGTAATGGTTCATGCTGAACGAGCGGCGTGCGACGGGCTCGATAACAAACTATCCAGGAATAAACGAAGCAAAGAATGGACTGGCACCGTTCCAAGAAAAATACCAATGGGAATGGCTGAATGTCACGAAGCCATGATGGCTCGCTCTCATTGGTAGGCAAGGTCGCTGTTCCTCGGATGCTCCCAGTTGCGTTATCGTTGTGGTCGGGAGAATGACGGAGTGTTTAGTGATAATTATACTTCGTTTGATAGAAGGAGCTCAGGAAAGGGTCAGTGTTCATCTCTATAGAATTCTGGTGGGTATCGGGGGCGGTTGGCGAGCTCGACCGCTCGACAGTGACAGACTAGGATCGCTGATTACGTTGATTTGTTCTAACTCATATTTTCCGTAAGTTGTTAGGTGGATACCTTTACTCTTGCCCAGAGGGGATATTCATCATTCAATTGCGTGATCTGTTAGGTTGCTACTTTCTGATGGTGAAATTCGAGTTGTCCCTGCGTCTAGGGTCGGGACAGGTTTCATGGACATACGTGGCTGAGGGAAGATCAGCAGTAAAGTCAAGTTGATATCAAATTGTCACAGACAGATTTTAGGGAGTTGCACTGGAGGTGAGTCTTAGACTCGCAGAAATGATCTGGATGTCGCGAAAAAATCGGAATGTTTCGACGCTGGCAGCTCGGGGTCCTGTAAACATTCTGATCTATGTTGTCCAAGTCAAGTAGTATGTACATTGGCCGAGTATGGAGGAGCGGGGATAAGAAGTGATGGAAAGAAAAGATGGTATTGGCACGGAGCTTAACATTATCACCTTCGTAGGAGTTCTCATTCGTTCACAAAGGCACTTTCCATCTATATCTTGACTGATGTGTGTATTTTTGTCCCACCGGAACGCATAAAGGTGCCTTAACTGGCCTGGTCTCCGTACAGAATTCAGGGTGGACCCTGGCGTGACTGATGTCACGGGGAAAGGAGCAAAAATGACAGTGGAGGGTCCGGAAGGGTCCGGGCCGTCGGGGAATAATCGTAGGCATCAAACCTGGCGGCTTAATCCATATAGCCGCTCACATTCCCTTTTTTCGGGGGTTTCGGTAACTTGGCAAGATCTCGGGGTCTGCCTCGAGACGCTGTGCGAGTCCTGCAGGTCCTATCTTAGCCAAGGTAGAATAATGTCTGCACGGGCAGTCGCCGATCCTTGGATATTTTGAGTACATGATACCTTCTTCTTCCCTCGCCTTGATGTCTCCGAACGATCCAGGCCTTCAACTGGGACCTGGGTAAAGGTTAAATTCTGCGTTGCAACACGGCTGCACTAATCGGAGCTCGCCATTTTGCTCCAACTGTCATGGGGAGTGGAATGGCGGAGCAGGCACGCCCGAGAGTGCTGCCGTTCTAACATCGCCTCCACTCTGATCGAGTTGGCAATTTGGTCGACGGATTGCGGTGTCCTCGCCAGACTTGTCTGAAATATCACGCAACTCCCGGACCGTACGAACAAGAGGTTTTGGTATGTGACGTCCTTCGATTCTTCCTTGGCATAGCTTTATGTTACCACCGATCTACGGAGTCAAAGAAATTTATCGGGGGATTCCATTCTTGACCATTGCTGCTATGATTTCGGTGTCTTGACTCAACGATTTTTTCAAAGGGAGAGTCCGCCATGCCGCTGGCGGGTCGTCATTGGTACAGGTAATAAGCCTATTGGGATGATTGTTCAGGACCTATTGTCAGATGACCTTACCTTCTCTTTTGTCACGTTGGAGCCGTGATCACCTCTCGAAAAGGTGCCGTTCAAATTTATCGTGGACGGTCCGCCACCGCTCCTCTTTTGTTCATCAAATGTTCTCGTGGCAATAAGTGCGCTCATTTCCCACTTTCCTTCGGTTTCCCTTCCGCCATAGAGTCACTTTTGAAGTCGAATTCTGTGATCTCTCGTCAGGGCCACCAAAGCGAGCCAATGGCCGTACTCGCCCCACAGTCTTATTGCAGTCAGTGTACATCGGTTCCCGTGCCTCCAGAGAAGATCATTCACAGAGAGCGGAGCCGAGATGGCACTCGCACAGGTTAATCTTTCCATGTCCTTCATTCTCACATGGGAATTATAACCTGGTCGAATGAGGGGGGTCGGTGGTAGTTTGATCCAGCCCCCCCAAATAACGCATTGCTCCTGGGGTCCTGATGAGAGAGCGGCATAGTCGGTGATTTAGCTCAAAAGGGGGGGATATAATGGTCGAGATTTTACCCACTCCAAAGGAACCCCGAAGACTCCAGGTTGGGTGATTAGCACTGACTTCACCGATCCAGACTTTGGCTGAATTCGTGGGTGTCTTATTACCTACTATCCAGTTCATCTCTCAACAACAGATACGTGGTTTTGTCCTAAACCTATTGTCACGGGAACTGCCGAAGTACACTTTGAAGGTGCCGGGAAGAAGACTGATAACCGCGAAAGGAATGACAGCCCTAGAACCGTGAAGTGGTCACTTGAACGCGTTGCGCTTCTTTACTGCGTTCTGATCAGCGCATCAAATGTGGGGGAAATTGAGTTCTTTTTCAAATAAAAAGTGTAAAGATAGGTCCCGAAGGGAATATCCCCAATCGGTCTGTCGTTGAAGGTGCTGGTGGCTATTGTAAACGTCTGTCAGCCAAGGAACCCAAGAGCATCGACTTCGGTCAACGTCCTGGAACTACTGTCAGGCATCAAGAGGGATGATGTGCTGAAGGCAAGTTCCTACGCCGTAGATGGTTACCTCACTGTGTCGACACAAAAATGAGCAGTCTCACCTTATTTATGACTTTCCATTCGTCGGGCAAAATATGAATGCGGAGGGCGTGATTCGAGGCGTAACACCTACGTAATAATGGTTCTGTGCGGTTGCACGCTTGTTGGTGCATCCGTTACGGAATTATCAGTGGATTGCATACGCTCTCGCTAAAATCTATTAAGAACCCCAGTCAGGTTCAGTCATCTCTGCTTCCTTCATATGTCCGTCCATTTAACACATCCAGAGTCACGAAAAGCTGGCAGCTGGCAGCAGGAAACGGACAGCATAACCGTCAGTGCAGCCGATGTGTTTGCATGCATCTTGGAAATTCTGGGGGACGACCCTTGCTGGTTTGAACGCGGCGCCACTGATGCCTTCAGACTTGGGTTCATGCCACCTCGCTACGACGTGGGAGACTCCTCCGGCGGAGTTCCCGCGTTACTGAAAAGCTTGGGAACGCCAAAATGTGTCCCCCGGTCTGATTGATACAGGCAAGTACCATGTTCTGAAACGAAATTATGAGGCTCCGTAGCTTGTCCGGAAAAAGCTCATCAATTGCTTTCAAATCGGAAGAGTAAGGAACGCTTCGAGTTCACGCAGTTGCCACTCCACATGTTAATGTCAGGTGCGACAAGTACGTATTATGGAAATGCCTTTGTTGCTGAAGCTCAACGAAGAGACACCTTGTACTCAATCCTGATGCAGATGCCCAAGGCCTTCCATTTCTCATAGGTATTATTGTCATTAGCAGATTCGATATCATTGAATCGTGGGATGAAATCTGAAGGGGCGATTGCATCAGCTTCGGTTGCCCTGGTGAACTGTCAGAGACGCGGGTGCTGAGCGTTAGTTCTTAGAGGGTGTTGGGAACTTCTCTTGCCGGGGTCTCAAGCCTGAGAGTCGATACGCGTCGAGTCGACTCAGAGTTGAAACTTTGAAACGTTGACTGCAAAGTGCGAGTGAGACCGCGCGTGCGCGTGGGGATCACGTGGCCATGCGGAGGTGCCGTATGCTCAACCCAAGTCACAAGTGTACCACAGTTAAAACCCAGCCCAAAACATTACCCTTTTGCACCAGCACTTCGTTTCATCCACGAGAATGCCAAGGAAGCGCGCTATTGATCAGGTATCGCCAGAAGACACATCAAATGAGTCCAATCGAGCTCCGATACCAACCGAGACGGAGAACGAAGACCGCACTGCCGAGGCGCCAGGAAGACCCAAGCGCATTAGGAAGCAGACTCAAAGATACACAAACGCCCCGGCCGCCTCTGCCGCTGCGATTAAAACAAGGCCACTCAGAAAAGCCTCAACGCATTCCACAGGAAAGGGAAAAGGAAAAGGAAAAGGAAAAGGAAAAGCTCTGGCTAGCCCCGAGGAAACTCCTACGGAGAACGCAGAATTAATAGGGGAGAGCACCAGTGAACGACCCAGGAAGAAGGCACGGACAGAGAAAGATTCAGCTACGGCCCCAAAGGAGAAACGTCTTGCCCAATTTAGGTCCCATTGCCCACAAAATGTCCTGGAAAGAGCCGAACGCGTTCGATCTCAACGGTATGACAGAAAGCTGCCTCATTGCGTCTCGGAAATCTGACTTGGATACGAGGTTCTTTATGATTGATAGACGACGGGAGGGTAAGGAACTGAAGGAAGAATTCAAGGTCTTGGGGTCCACCGGTAATGTCAGTCGCGATGGAAATTGGCTGTATCTCCTGTTGATCTGCCTCAGGTTTATACTGTGGTCATCAATCATACTCCAAAATGCAATTGTGTGTCCTATTCCAATTTTTACTTACATCATTTTGACGAAGAAACATAGGCCCTGACAACCGCAGAGGAAACCATTGTAAACATATAGTGAGTCAGTCACAACTTCATAGACCGGCTACCGAGAATATCAACATCCTGTAGATGTTCATTTTCCTGAAGGTTCTTTGCGTTCCAATTAGCTCGCACATTTGGTACCAAAAGTATGTCCATCACTTGACCCGACTGCTCAATTACGAAATAAAGGGTACGTCAGGGCCTTGTTGACGAGCGAACTCGAAACTGTCTTCTCCCAAGCTCCAGAGGCACCTAACTCTGTTACAAATCCACGCGTTCGGGAAGCTTTCCTGCGAGCTACAGGCCAGCTGGCCGAGTCGTCCACTGCGACAACGAGCAGCAAAAAGAGAATCCCTGGCGAGGAAGATGATTGTCCGATTTGTTATGACACCATGTATGGTGTTGTCGAGGCTACCCTTGTGTTTTGTGAGGAATGTGGCAACGCGTTGCACAAGGAGTGTTTCACGCAATGTATTTCATTTCTCGCCTCATAGTTTGTGAAATACTCTGACTTGGAGACTAGATGAAAAGAGCGCTCACCAGAATGGCAGGACAGTTACCTGCGTGTGGTGCCGTTCAAACTGGGGAGTAGCTGCGCCTGCACGATCTGGAGGTTCCGTCTTACAACGAGGCGGTTTCATTAACTTGGCTGGTGTCGTTCCAGGCGTGGACGGTCGCCGTGATACGTCAACATGTAAGAGTATTGCCTGCCTCTCTAAGCGAGATGAATTGAACTCCTTGCAGATTATCATGGGCCTGTTCGGGGACAACCATATTATGGGTACAATTCTTACGACGATTAGAAGCCGGGGCCGGATCGCGGCGACCTTCCTCCATCACCTCATGTTACCATCATCTCATTATGTAATCTTTCTATCACAACTGTCTTTGCGTATATCGAAATCGTATCGGATGGGCTCTCAACACTCGTTTTTGAGGTATAAGGCTTCGGGGATGAACACGGGCCAACAGCTCCCAGCTTTAGCACCCACAGATGCTCAAACAGCCTCCGCATTGCAGAAACACCCAATCTACTGGTTTGACGATGGATCGCTTGTCCTCCACGTTAAAGACGTCTTGTTCCGAGTTCATCGCTCCCTGCTTGAACGCCATTCTCCATATCTCGCGTCTTTAACGAATACTGGCCACACCCTTATCCTCCCTCCGATGATCAGGGAGACCGGCAATTCTGTCTCATATGCTTCACTTGGGGCAGATCGACAAATCAACTCTAGGGATGTTGAAGCGCTCCTTGAACACATGTATCATGACTTGTGAGTTGCGTACTTCATTGATCTCGATGTGATACATTTCTGGCATAATTGCCTAGAACGCGCGTCCTTCATGTGTATGGCTGACTTCACAAGCCCATTATCGCCAGATTCCTCCTTTGAGCGCATTACAGCTGTGCTCCGCTCATCCAGCCCACAACAGATTGACGTGCCAGTTGTGCATTCCAAAGCAATGGAATATTTCCGCGCTATGTTCGAGAACAAGAGGCCGTGTGATATCGATCCCAGCCATCTTCATGATGCTGTATCAATATCCAGAACTTTTCGCCTTCGATCTGTAAGTATCCCCCCATAAACTATTGGAAAAATAGCTCAAGATGCCAGGTTCTCAAAGTCGTATTGTATCAAGCCATGATTTCTTCCAACCTCGATCCCGATGATGAAACCTCCCAACCATCGGACCCTAAGCCGCTGGACCCACTTCCTCAAACATCTTCTGAACCGGCGCGCGGTTCCAACTCGCGTAGGTTAACACCCTAATCCCCAACGGGAATAACAGTTCACCTTCTCCCCCGATTAGCCTTATCCGAGAACAGGCATCAGCTGACAGAAGCCGACATGCAACTCTGCAAGAGGTTAATGACAAGAGTGATAGAACATTTCACGCCTATCCTGTTTACCCCCGCAACCACCCCGCATATGTCTTGCACTGACGTGTTCGCCGATACCTGGATGGCGCTTGTCATTTCGCCGGCAATCGGAGACAACGGCGTGTACAAGCCGATTGAAACACTGGAGCGAATGAAAGAAATTGATTGGGATCAACACGGCCTCTGTGCAACATGTGTGGTGGAAAAACGTGAGGAATGGACAGAGGAACAAGGAACTATTTGGACGCTCGTCGACAAGTGGCTGGAGGAGGAATCCATCATATGAGGTTCGACTCCCCCCTGTTTAGAGATTCCAACACGAATTGTGCTCAGCTCTGCACGCTTCTGTCGACGCATGCCTGTTCGGAGAATATTTCTGGCTGGGATCGCTGTGAGATTGCAATTCACCACAAGCACAGAGCGAAAACCAGCTCGTAACCTGTTCCTTAGGGAACTCGGGCGCCCTTTATCAACGATCATAAACATAATCCAGCCGTCACCCTCGGAAATCGATGAACTGCACGTTGTGGTGGTTATAATTTATAAAAAGAGTTGGAATTCACTGTCTGCCCTTGTTATGATTTGTGTACCCACCTTCCCGATTTCCGCGTACATGGGGCTCTATTACCTGATACAGCTAATTTTTTGCAACTATAGCACCGAAGGACCCCAGCACTCTGACTGGCCGTGGCCGAGGACGTTACACCTAGGTATTCGATCCCGTGCATAGTCAAATCCCGGGGCTGACAATCGCTCTGCAGTCCTGGAGAGGCAGGTCATGATCGTCGCAAAGCTTA
The DNA here is from genome assembly GCA_018524465.1 of Podaxis pistillaris. Taxonomy (NCBI): domain Eukaryota; kingdom Fungi; phylum Basidiomycota; class Agaricomycetes; order Agaricales; family Agaricaceae; genus Podaxis; species Podaxis pistillaris. Next base: position 10,902 of record JAEUWN010000104.1, on the reverse strand, counting down.
TTGGATGAGACTTACCGTTGATCGAACAGCAGCACCTGCTTCAAGCTGAGAAGTTTTTGCGTGCTCCAGTTAGCACGAAAAGGACCCCGACCCCCTCCGACCATAGTTTGTAGCATCCGGTAGCACTGCGTCGGAGTTTGACAAAGAATTGGACGTTTCAGGACGGTTATAAAAACGTTCATCCAGTCATACAACAGCCACCGTATTCATCCCCTGGCCAGCGTCGTATCGTGACTTCCATCACCTATGGCCCTTCCCTCAGTCCACACTTTCAAGTGGGGTATCTTCGACGTTGCTTACGAGGCTAAGAAACGTTCATATGCACCTGATATCTCACCGACTATCCTTTTGCAAACTTTTCGTGGGCCTGGTGCGCATATGTGGCGTTTTCTTAGAGACGTCTATTGTATCGCCCCAATCACATTCTCGGTATATGTTGCCGCCTCGGCATGGCTGAGCATCAGTCCTGCCATAACTCTTCGAATTTCGTATCTCATCCTGCAGAAGGTGAGTCTTCAATCCCTGAATGCCCCTGAAAAGTTGACATGAACTCGGGCTTCCCAACATTTACAGATCGAGTCCCTGACAAGAAGTCAGGATATTGGGAAGGGTCAACTTCTACAAACTGATCTCATGTTCGCAATCTGCACTTGGCTTTTTTGCACGTTTGTGTTCGTCATTGTCGAGCGGCTGAAGTTGGTCCGTTCACTCAATAGTCAAAGTCTTTGATTAAATATTTTTGTAGAGACGAGAAGGAACTATTACTATGCGGTTATCTGCGCTGTCATTTCCTTCCATCCCTGGTCAAAGGCAGGTGCCGCGATTTTCGGCCTGTCGACTAAATGACTGAGAGCGCCTCCAGCTAGCCTGAATGCCGATGTAGAATTTCTTCACGGTAGTCTCACATGCTTGGATCTGCCTATATTACAAGAACTGATTCCGCATGATCAGACCACGAAAGCCGTCGGTACTTCCCAAATGCTAATTCCTTCGGCGAAGGTGGACCCGGCTGGGACCTCCTCAAGGCCCTCGGAGAGCGATTTCAGAACCTTGTTTCATTAATTCTTGAACTCGCAGTGCTTCTCTTGGTACTCTCGCAACGTAATTACTTGGATAAATGCCTCCTTGGAGGACTAACTGGGCTCTTCTTCATCGTCTTGATTTTCGCTCCCTCAAATGGAGTCAACGGCGCAGGTGGGCCCAGGAAATCCATTTCTCATGGAGATGCGTCTTAACCCTCATACTTTAGGGTATACCTTCTGGACAACGAATGCTGCATACAATCGACTACACTTACTTTACGCGTTGGTGTTCGGCGACAGGCTTCGCGAAACGTTAGCGAAAGATGGACTCAATGACTACATATGGGAAGGTAGGGTTATGATCGACACCGGACGCCGACAACTTTATTCATATATCTAGAATATCGAAAATACTCGAAGGCTCTGGGTGTTGTCAAAAGTGACGTCCTCACCTTGGCTTGTGTACTCCCTTCTCCCTGGTATTGGGCAGTTTCCCGGAGCCTTCTTCTCGATTACCCTATGGTATGTTACGCAGATCCTTATTCTAAGCGCAAGCGCTCATTAACCCCATCGTTCCTCATAGGCTCTCTGTGCGTTACTTCTTACCTGGAGCTCTTCGCCATACATTATCACGACTTTGGTTTTCTTCCAATCCGCGACGAACACTCTCCGCTACAGTATCGAGAGTCTCCGCCGTGGATACAACCCGAGGTCGCTATCTAGCTTGCTCGTCCAGGTACAGGCATTCTACAAGCCGCTTGATCAAGTCAAAGCTACCCACCAGGAGCCGGTTCCATACCCCAATCCTTCGCTGAGTCCAAAGAAGGGCATGGAAATCGAGCTGAAGTATGTACCAGTATCCCTCACGGAATCCTTAGATAGGTTGAAGCGTTACTAGGGATGTAATATTCAAATACCGAGATGGTGTACCCGGAGTTGCTGCTGTGGAAAATGTCTCGCTCACCATTCCGACCAATTCTCTCGTACTCCTCGTCGGTGCAAACGGAAGCGGGAAGACTACTCTGCTAAAGCTTCTTGCGAGGCTCCAGAAACCGACATCAGGCGAAATCCTTATCGATGGAACTCCAATCGCTGACTATGATCTACTCGGTATCCGAAAGCACATCACTTTCCTCATGCAATCTGAGGAGATCTACCCTGTCTCACTGCGAGAGAACCTCTTGATGACCGTCCCGCATGGACTACCATCCGACGAAAAAGCCAGAGAGGTGATGGATGAGGCCGTCCGTTTGGGTGGAGCTGAGCAATTGATCGAGCGAATAGGATATGAAGCGGTCCTTAACCCACCCAGCCTCCTTGGTCAGAGTCTGCGGGGCTGTGGGAACGGGATCATCGGTGCCGCCGCTTTTCGTGAACTCGAGAAACATGTCCCGCGGAGAGAAATACCAATCTCAAACGGAGAGAAACAAAGATTTCTGGCGTAGGTCATCTTCATAACACTCCCGCAATTTGATTGATTGAGTCCATACCTATAGTTCTCGTTCGTTCATGAGATTGTTGAATAGTGATACCCGGTTGTTGATGGTCGATGAACCGACGTCTGCTCTAGATCCAATTGCCGAACGTGACCTATTTGAACGGTTTCGGGAACAGCGGGACGGTAAAACTGCGATATTTGTGACCCATCGCTTCGGGACTCTCGCCAAACAAGCGGACCTGATCGTGTAGGTTTCGCGTTCTCAAGTGTTCCGGGATAACTCCGTGGCTGACGTGCTCAATACAGATGTATGAAGGACGGCAAGATCGTTGAACGAGGGCGTCATGACGAACTGATGGCGTCCCATGGAGAATATGCGAGGCTATACAATGCTCAACAGATCCATCAAGAAGCACGTAAGTCGTTCAATTGTACTTATCCTTCAACGCTTCGTTGAGACACCTTCACCAGATAAAGAGTAATTAACAAGGTCATATATATATTTAGCGGTGTTGATTAACATTTGCCGCTGTATTATCCACGATATTATTACCCTCGCTTAGTGCGGGGCATTCAATGCACTATTGGTTGACTTCACACCAGGGCCTTCCACGTTCTGTCCTGACTAGCGGTGGGTTTTCGCCTACCTGGAAAAACATCAGATCTCGGTACCAAAGAATGAGTTTTTCAAGGTATCTCCGCTGCTCTTGTGATGTGATCTGACGAGAGCTGTACGGGTCTGCTTGTGTGAATCGCAGTTTAACGAGTGTGGAGGGGAGACTGGATTCCCATATGACGAGGCGGTCCAGTAGTCCCTAGAAATTCGGCTTTAGGTTTGTGCGTTCAGCAGTTGAAGCAATGAGATACCATCAGAGTATTTCTGGGTCTTATTGGCCAAACAAAAGGAGGGTCGTTCCTGAGGACGATTTGCCGATATTCATACTGGTCATCCTCCGCTAAGTTGTGTTGTGTAGGGTCGTTGAAGCAGATAGTGAGTGATTGAATGGAGGGAAAGACACTCGTAAAAATGTCAAAGAGTCTAGGATCTGGATCAACGACGCTGAAGGCCAGGTGGGCAGGGATTTGATTATATAGAGGTCGCAGGAGTTGAGACATTTCGGAATATGTATACGAGTTTTCCCTGGATTTGCCGGTGTGCAGGGAAAGACTCTTAAGCGGAGAAGCAGCTAGGACCTTTGCTGCGAAATATGCTGGCCCATGGTAGTATTGGAGGCGCGGAATGCTAGAGAAGGATGATGGCGGTGGGTATGGGACGTTGTGAGAATCCTTGTAGTTGAAGTCATGAATATCCAAAGTCTGCAGCGTTGGGCAGAGCTGGAGAATGTCTCGGAGAAGTTGTAGGGTATCTTGCTTGAGATTCAGGGAGAGGTATGTTAATACGTTGAGGGGTGCCTGTGCCTCCACCAAAGGGCGCAAGCAGGCCTCGGAGTATTCGTACGAGTGGAGGATGAGGGTGTTGAGTGCTGTCGGAGAAACTATGGAGAGATCGCCGAGTTCTAAGTAGTTAGGTCTGTCGCTCGTTACGATGCGCAATTTCTGGAGGGGCCAAGGTGGCATTAACGATGGAATTGGTCGCATGATTGTGTTCGTCTCGACCAGTGCGAGACACCTGAGTTTCGGTATCCGGTTAAGAGCGTCAAATACGTCCTTGTCGACTTTGACAGAAGTAAGGGTAATGGTATGGAGATTGGGATACAATGGAAGCGTATTCAAGAAGATGTTGAGAGCAGAGTGATACGCCTCGACAAGTACTCCTATCCCTCGAATGTTGGCGTTCGTATCGTTGAGACTCCGAGTCTGTTCGATACCGCTGAAGCTCCACTCTTCGACGTAACAGACGAAAGATCCCGTGGCGACGGTCACAAATCGCTTTGCAGACCAAAGGAAATGTTTGCACCACATATCCCAGTTCTTGTCATCGACATCTTCTTGGTTCGGTGACCAGCAGTGTAAGACACGATATAGGAACGGCTGGCCGGTCTTTGCGAACTCTCTGCAGACCAGGCGGACATTCCAGATATCCTTAACGTCTACATAGCGCCAGCATTCTCCCCAGAGCTCTGTTGGGAGAAGGTCTTCCGCCAAGCGCCGATTGTTACTACTGGGCATGCGGCTGAGGCGAGTTATGGGGCGGTTGATCGATTATGGTGGTAGCCAAGACGATCCTTTCGATAATTAACTTGCGACGACGGCGAAGGACAACGTGGTGAATTCACAGATTAAATCTCGGCACAGTTATGATTATCCTAGGTGAGGCAAACTAACGTAGATGAGTGACATACTCTCCGATTCAAACCAGGACTTGGCTGACCGGGGAATTAAGATCTGAATGGGAGTTCTAGTTTCTTCCACCATGAGATATTCATACGTTGTATAGTGTAAGCGACATACTGCAGCGCTCGCGCTGAGCGGGTTGGAGATTATTGCGATAAATCAGTCGCTAAGTTCCAAGTGCCTGGAAGTTGCGGGTTGCGTCACGTGGATTTTCCTGGGATTTCCATGCAATCATTGGTCGTGTTCGCCAACGTCTTCTGCCTTTCCTCTGTCTCCCGAATTTCAACATTTTAACACTCAAGTCTAACAAGTTAGCATCGTATTCGACTCCGGATAAATTCCACGGAACTTGCAAGGAAGTTATCCTACCTTGAGCGGCCACAGAATTCGACCGAGGATTCGGCCTAATCGCACACGTCATAACAGACGTCTCGTGCGCCCCTCCCGGGAATACAGACCACGCTATCACACCGAACCAACTTGGGTAGCAGCACTCTGAACCTATGCACTTTCCATTCCACAGCTTCTAACCCTCTCAGATTCCGCAAATATGGACTTGGTTCCCACACACAAGCGTGAGATATGAATCGCTCGGCACGCTAATTTGGACCAATTATCGAGTATTCTAATGTGGAGCAACTCAGGAACTTCATTCACCCCTCGTTGCGATGACGGGTGCACGCCGCACTGGAACTGCCATCTCGACCTACGTGTATACTCGTGTATACTTCTTTCGGGCCCTTGTCGTGTACAGCATCAATCTCCTGGATGTCCGGCGGAAACATGAACACAACGAGGATTCTTGATCTTGGACTCCATAACATGGCGTGTGTATTTTTATCCTTTCCCAATATATATCTTCTGGCTGATACTCCTCTGTTACTAAGTTCGTTAGTTCTGTTCACAACCACCCTAGCGTCTTACCGCCAACGAGGTGTCTAGGTTAACCTCGTCCTTCACCGCCCAAGGTTTGGAGCGATATGAACAGCTTGACACCGTCTACCCCGTCCCTCCTAAACGTGTCCCGCGAACAGTCTTCGTCCCAAAGCAAAGAATTGATTGATGAGGGTGAAGCGGTGCCTACGTCTAGGTCCCAGAGGTTTTGGACACGGCGAAAGATCATTTGGGTTGGACTTGTGCTGGCTATTGTGATCATCATTTTGGCTGTGGTCCTCCCCGTCGTGTTGGTAGTAACGAAGAAGGGTGGAGGGAACGTGGCTGGGACAACCCCGCCCCTGGGTACCGGGAGTCCAGTGAGTGCAGTCTGGCATCCTTTTTTGGCCCTGAAAGTGTGACTCTTTGCAGTCCCTGCAGTCCGGAGGAGACGGCTCTACAGTCATCACGGAGAACGGCACGTCATTCATTTACCGAAATCCGTTTGGGGGGTATTGTAAGTAAGCAGTTATGGTTGTACCAGCTGCGGACTCAAAATAGTTTTTAGGGGTGCAGGATAGGGAGAACCCCTATAACGATGACGCCCGTCCCAACTCTTGGACGCCACCGTTGAACACCAGTTGGAGATGGGGAGTTGATCGTATATATGGAGTTAACCTTGGCGGCCTTTTCGTCCTTGAGCCGTTCATCACTCCCGAACTTTTCCAGCGGTATCCGGATGCAGAGGATGAGTTCACGCTCAGTCAGGCCATGGCGGCTGACCAGGGGAATGGGGGATTAAACCAACTGGAGCAACATTATGCGACCTTCATAGTAAGGCGATTCGCTTTTCAATGTTTGATGATCTTCCCAATTGTTTCCAGACCGAGGATGACATCGCGGAGATAGCTGGTAAGGATAGTTCATGTGTGGCGTTAGTCCAGTCCTGACTTGGCTACAGGTGCGGGGCTGAACTTCATCCGTATTCCAATCGCCTTTTGGGCTATCGAAACCTGGGAAGGCGAGCCATATCTCGCTCGGACGTCATGGAAGTGCGTCATGCGTTTACTAGTTGATTCATTGTATAACTAATGACTACTAGATATTTATTGCGCGTTTTGAATTGGGCTCGAAAATATGGGCTTCGGGTTTGCCTCGATCTGCACGCAGTTCCTGGATCTCAGAACGGTACGTCAGACGTTCATCTGTCAGTCATGTCCAGACAGTTCAATTCAATGGGCGCTTCATGATAGGTTACAATCACTCCGGAAGGTACATTATTCTGTATACTACCATGTGCCTGGCATTGAACCTGTGCGAATAGGTTAGCAGCTGTCAACTTCCTCGCAGGAAACATGGGCCTCGCCAACGCGGAGAGAACGCTGTACTACATCCGTGTGCTCACAGAGTTCATCTCGCAGCCGGAATATCGGAACCTTGTTCCAGCGTTTGGGATCGTCAACGAAGCTCTCGTTGGGCTGATTGGGAAGGACGCCATCACCAGCTTCTACCTGAAAGCACATGACATGATCCGAAACATCACTGGGCTCGGTGAAGGCAATGGACCTGTGGGGTTGCAACTCTTTGTTCGAGACTTTTCACTCATTTTATTTATAGTATATTGTCATCCACGATGGCTTCCAACCTCTTTCCACCTGGGACAATTTCTTGGAAGGATCGGATAGAGTTGTATTGGATCAGCACCCATACTTCTCATTTGGAGGGCCTCAACTTGACCCTATCGCCGTCCCTGGTCCGGATGGATCACCTGGCGGGAAGTGGCCTCGACAAGCCTGCGACTCCTGGGGTCAGGGGACTAACCAGACGTAAGCAGCTCATCCATGCGACAGGGGACTTTCTCTCATTCTAGGCTTCGTAGTCGCAGAAACTTTGGTCTGATAATTGGTGGGGAGTTCGCTGCGTCACCGAATGATTGTGGACTGTTTCTTCTCGGGGTCAAGGGGCAGTCCAGTAATCCGCAGTGTCCTGAGTACAACGACTGGGAAAACTACAGCAATACTATGAAGGAAGGAATCCAAAACTTTGTTGTTGCGACGTTCGATGCTTTGCAAGACTGGTTCTTCTGGACTTGGAAGGTATATTCTCGCGCTGAATCTTGATAGATTTCCGCAGCTAATCCGATGTTAGATTGGACCATCCAAAGCTGGTCGCGTCGAAGCACCTCTGTGGTCTTACCAATTGGGGCTGCGAAATGGTTGGATTCCCCGTGACCCACGAGTAGCCCAAGGAAAATGCGCGTCACTCGGAGCTGCACTCGATCCGTTCGATGGCAACTATCAGCCTTGGCAGACCGGTACACCGTCTTCCATTCCCGCCACGTCCACTGAACTATTCCCTTGGCCCCCTGCGGCCATTACATCGGCGGACGTGCCGATATCTCTCATGCCCACTTATACCAACACCGCCCCCATCATTACGATGCCACCTGCAAGTTTCACTAGCGCACCAAGCGAGAAGACGGCCACTGTTGATGGTTGGTTCAATGACAACGATGCGGAAGGTGGAATTGTCACCGTGGCTGGGTGTCTCTACCCCAATGAGTATGATGGAGTATTTTCTGTCATCCCTACCGCCCCTTGTACCGGACCAACACCTGTCGTAACACCCCCTCCTTCATGATCTCGGACTTTTGTTTTTATTTTTGGATATTGTACTCTGCCTTTGACTATTCTTATCAGTACTATCTACTAGCGAACCCATTCTGGACTAGGAGGATTTTTCCTGGATTTTCGTAGTACACATATAGACCGGCAGTTAGTCTGTTGTGACGTTACGCGAGGAGATTCGGACATCCGTAACGTCGATAGCTTTCCTTTTTCATCAACGTCGTTCATGGCGTCCCCTGTCGCTCCTTCTTCGTCACCTTCCGTGCTTCCTCAAACCACAGAAAAGAAACAGTCTTCAACACAAGTCAGGAACCCCGTGGCTTTGCGCCTGTACAAGGTCCTCAGCACCAACTTTGAGGATGCTGCGACCAGGGAAGCGCTTCAGACCCTCTCAGACCTCTATACACCACCTTCAGCGAGAGGAAAGGAGCCGGCGAAACCCAGAGACGAACTTGAGGATGAGGACGACACTGAAGATATTGAGTCAGAGGGCGGTAGTACCACGCTGAACTCACCACCTGTCGAATTGGTCCTGGGAGAGATTGCCGCACGCGCACGGAAACATCTACGCAGGGACATGGAGAAGAAGCTTGCTGAGGGTAGCAGGCAGTTTTTGAAGGCACTAGGCGAAGTCGATCAAGTGTGTGGTTTCTGTTAGATTGTATGTATTGAATTCTCATTTCATCTTATGCTTCGTGTTGCTTAGAAGCTGAATGACTTACAAGTGCATCTCAGTGCTATGCGCGTTAGTTGTGATGAGGCAGAGAACCAGTTGCGTCTCACACAGGAGTCAAGTCGGACGTTGCTAGAGCGCGCTGGTAGTCTGAGGGATGAAAGGTATGTGGGTTTCTTCCTACTTGGTGTGATTCGTGTCGATGTTGATCCCTGTTACACAGGAAGGAGGTGGAAGACAAGAAGTCTATCGTTGAACTGTTCCTCGCGCGGTTCACTCTGTCAGAGCAAGAAATTGAGATCGTCAAGTCGAGGGATACCTCGATCGGGTTGCGGTTCTTCCAGACAATGGACAAAACGGAGAAGATTAGAGATGATTGTCGGGTGTTAATGGCAGGAGAGGATGGACCGACTCAGGCAGGGTACGTATTCCACTCCCTTTCATTGGTTTGCAATTCCGACACGGGTGTAGAATGGATATCATGTCTGCTACGTCGTCCTACCTCGAACAAGGTTATGAGAAGCTCCTCCGCTGGACATCCAATGAGTTCCGCCAGATCGGCAGAGAAATGCAGATTGAGGTTAGCCCAACTCTCCGAGAGGCTATCAAGAGACTTCGTAAACGACCTGAACTTCTGACGTGCGTTACTCGACCCTCACTGCAGCGCCGCTTTTAACATCTCATTTCAGCGAGGCATTGACAAACCTCTCGGAAACGCGTCAAGCTACGCTCCTATCTTCGTTCCTTACCGCTTTGACGCGTGGAGGTCCATCCGGTCTACCTCGACCCATAGAGCTTCACGCACACGATCCTATGCGTTATGTAGGAGACATGCTCGCTTGGGTCCATCAAGGCATCGCTGCAGAGCAAGAGTTCCTTGAGAGCCTCTTCGATCTCAAATCTGCGAACCGTATGATGGGCAGTGTAAGGAACTTCGGTTCTGGGGGAGAGGAGGAGGAGTGGATCCAAGAGTTGCTGGACTTGGCTGTTGGGAAGCTTTGTGGACCCTTGAAGGTACGAGCTACAGGCATATACCCAACCACCCCCAATATAATTGATTTTCCAACCTCCAGATGAGGGTGCAACAAACTGTTCGCTCGCAAGAAAGCAGTATTGTCTCTTACAAGATTGCCAACTTGCTGCAGTTCTATTTGCTCACGATGCGGAGAACCATTGGCGGCCAGGCAATCTTAACGAAGGCACTTCAGGAGTACGTCCTAAGTTTCATTACTTCCATTAATTTTACTAATGCTACTGCGTCGGCAGTGTTACAGACCTCGCTTACAAGGTGTTCTATGAGTCCATTCAAGTTCAAGGACGCGCCTTGGCTCGCGTACAGCTTGTATGCGCCTTTTTGTTCGGCTATTACGTTTCTGACCAAGCCTACCCTAGGACAACGATGATCCCTCATTGACGCCTCCTCTTGCTATCCTCGACCATGCTCAAATTCTACGCGATATCATGGCAGTTTACCAGTCATCCTTGGTTGGTGACGAAGATGAGAGTGAATCGCAAGCCGGATTCCAGAAGGTCCTCGACATCATGATCGACCCAGTCATCGAGATGTGTGCAACGGCCAGCGAGAGAAAGAAACACTTACGTCCAAGGTGGGACCAGGCGGTTTTCGTTCTGAATTGCTTGAGCTATCTTCTGGTGAGTTGTCTGAAGCAACCAGCTGATTCCGTGTCAATGTTGACGCAAGTGGCAAAGACTGTTCTGGAACCCTTCACGTTTACGTCGGGAAAGCAGGATATGATCCGTCGTGTGCTCGACCAGCGGATAGCAGCCCTCACAGATGAACACGTCAGTTTCAATCCTGTCAAAATCGGAACGAACGCTGACTTTTCCACAGTATGTCACCATCATGAACGACGCGGGCATCTATCAAGCCAGTCAGACATGCAAAAATCGTCCGTCAGACGTGAGCTCAGTTTTCTCCACATGCATACAACCTGCTCACAAACTGTAGGAACC